>CM036941.2:15427981-15655464 GCA_020352615.2 Yoshiicerus persimilis
ATTTTCACACACTTCATTAGTTTTCTGACGTGTACGATTTCTTCCATCACTTTTTGTACCCTAATAGAATACAAAAATTCTTATCATTAGTGGCAATTACTAGTGCACAAATACAGTAGATGAGTGTACTTTTTGTTTGGCTTCTAACCAACAATAGATATTGGATTATTACTTTCTTTTGCTGTATCAAAAATAATTTGCATACAATAAAACGACAAAATTGAATGCTTTGCCCATGAATCATATTCTTAAATAATGCAGAATGGGGAAAAGTGAGAACAGAGTTTAGAAAGTAAAGAAAGCTTCAACAATTATTTTGTTTTTCAAGATTAAGAATCTAATTGGAATCTAATTTTAGTATTTTGAACACGCATTTACCTTTTAAACAAAATTATTGGGTTGAAATTTGAGTATGATAGCATAGTTAGAAAACTATGAAAAGTAGGTTCAGGTCGGCTTAATGTATTAGGGTATAGTTTGTGTAAAAATTATAAATAAATGATGTTTTGATTACTTCCAAGGCTTTACTGTGTTGGATTTGTATTTTATGATTTTTTTTGTTGCTGTTGAGAAAGACAATAATCTTTAATTATTCGTATCCAAAATCGTAGCTTATTTACTGTAATTTGCAGTTGTTGATTGTTCAGTAATCTTGCCAAATCTTGCAAATTCATTGGAAGTTTCGAAGTTATCAAGAAAAATATGTCTGCTAAGAACTTGTTAACTACAATTTGCACAATAACATAAAATTTAAAAAATGAGTTTTCTATGATCACTCTGCTAATTCGTAGTTACTGAAATGGGTTGGTGTTAGACTTAATTTTTTTTCGCTCCATGTCTGTAGAAAAACAGCAGCTCACTATCTTTTGTTACAAGCTGTAATTTCCATTTCCAGAAAGTACCCAAAACTTGTATTTACCAAAAATAATTTGTTATTCTCTTGGCGTTCGTTTTGACTTCATAAAAACGGTTCATTTTTACTATTTCCAGTATGTAATTTCGAAGACGTAATAAATACTGTAAGAAATAGTTTCACATTTGATTTGGAGAGGAGTTTTCCACTGTAGTTTAGAAATAAATGGAATTTAATTCGAGTGTTGTTTACGGGAAAGAAATTGAAGTTACTGTATAAGCACCGCAAGAAATGCACAAAATGCACAAAATCCATAACTTGCACGAAAGTGTGACATCTTTATCAGCATTTGAGAAAATTTAGTGCTGTTAATCTCATCTAATGATTTAATTTCTTGCAATCAATTAATTTCATGCAGGGCATGATACACAAAATTCTGATTGCTTTGATTTTAACTCTTGCCTGGCTTCCTAAATTGGTTTAAATTGTGTCAAATAATACAGGATGTATGTAGAAATATTGCCTTCAGTGATTATATCTAAATATCGACCTTTGCCATTTCTCAAATAAAAGGTATTTGCTTTCGCTCAATTTAGTGCAGAAAAGAAAATCGACAAGCTAGAGAATGTTGTGGAAAAGAGTAGAAATTTTGTATAGCATTTTCCTTCGAGGTGCCTGCTTTATTGGAGCAGTTCCCTTTAGCATAAAATATTCCTACAAGAAATCCAATCGTATAGTATTTGTTAACAGTAGACTTAATCAACGTAAATTTTATGGGACGGTAGCCTTCACAATAATATACATGTGTTTCGTAGGACGTCATTACATTCCAGGACTTTCTGCATATGTCGATCAAACACAGAAATCAGAACGCCATGGCCAGATGGTAATAGTATTCATTTTCGGATGGCAATTGACTACCACATTTTATTTTGCAAATGTTGTCCACAGAATAAAAGTCATCGGCTGGATGAATAGTTTGCAATTGTTTATAGATAGTCTTGAAATATATCGAAAAGGTAATTAATTACTTTTTTACTTATACATTAACAAATTTATAACGATACTAAACATAAAAAGTAATATTTAAAAATTTTAATTCAATATATATTGAATTTAAGTATTGCTTAGAAAATCGCCAATTCACAGACACATAACAAGTAAAGCCGTAAGGAAGCTTTCACCAATTAATAAAATTTATTAATTGGTGAAATGCCAATAATATTTTTTATTCCAGTAGGATTGCTTTAGCAGGAAAATTAAATGCGCCTCAAAAATAATAGATTTACCCTAACAAAAATAATAGCTGTGACTAATATAAATGAACACACAAAATTCCCACAATACTTGAGGTAAATGTACTAAAACATTAGCAAATTGCACTAAAACTTGAGGCAAAGGTATATTATTATCAGGTCGGGGTAATGATACTTGAGACTGGATTTATTTGATAAATGTGTTTATATGCGGTAAAATTATTATTTTTCCTGAGGTAAACCGATTATTTTTTAGATACATTAAAGACAAACCTTTTTTTATTTAGACCTGAAATTGAAAAGGCGATTTAAAGAAAAACTATGCGAATTTCTAATACTGATGACCACATACGCAACATTATCGTTCCCTCTGTTATGCTCATTGCACGCGTTACTATTTTCAAAGGAGGTCATTTTCTTTACTTCTGCAATGCCGGAGCAATATGTAAATAAATTCACAATTGGTGTCAACTCACTCGTCACTCTTTGGCAATATTGGACTGCCTGGACCATAATTGGGGTTTTTGCGATTTCAAATTTGATATACGTTATCATTACTAACGAATTCTCAGCAGAAATTACGTAAGTTATGTTCTTGAAAGACATTTGGTAAAGATAAGAGACTCTTTTATGTCAATTTGTTCTATTTTAGCTTGGGACGACGAGGAAAAGCGAGAATGTATTCCACAAACCCAAAACTTCGGACAGTTGGAAACATTTGTCACACATATCGATGTTTCCAGCTGATGGATTCCTTAACTAACTCCCTCTTCTCTACTCCAATGGCCTTGATGAATTTTATTTTTAGTCGACAGTGCTTAATTATCTATTATATTGTCATTCGGTTCCGATCTCAAAACCACTTATTTATTACCTTCTTTTTCAGCACCGTCGGCACAACATTTGCTATCATTTGGATAGTTGCCCTTATGTTTACTGCAAGCATTTTCACCACAACCAAAAAAGTCATTAAATCATGGAAGAAGGACATACCGCCCGTAAGATTGACAAATGAAAACGAACATCAAGGATACCCTGTACATCTATATCTCTACAAATTCCAGAAATCATGTAAACCATGCAAATACAAAATTGGGGATTTCAGTGTTGTCAAGAAAAACCATGCAATTAAATTCGTCATGTCTCTAGTAAGAGGTTTTGCTAAATTGGTTATGGCCTTCTGAAAAATACAATTACCTCAGAAAGTCATAGCATTGCGAATTGAGAAAAGAAACTCCAAAGATAAGAACTTTAAAAGGTTACATTATATATACCGCTATTATTAGCAAACGCAATGCAGTTTAGTGCTATACAGGTTTTTAGTGTTAAAATAATTATACGATTTTCATAACGAGTTTACGGAAAGTGTCCTTTACCGAAAAAATTTTGAAGTGTGCCAATTTGCAATAATTCTTTGTTTTGGTAGTTATATTAGCAAAGCCAAGAATAAAGTATATACCAAGTCAGTTGTCTTTTAATACAACTCATTTATAGTTTGTTAAATTTCATCAAAAAATGCATACACAATTTGAATACCTTTTGCTGAAGAAATATGGTGAAGAAACATTTAATATGCCTTAATTTAATCATACATTCTACGTTAGCATTAATGTCACTGCATTATATTTATTTATAGACTCCTGCAATGCAAACCTGTCAACAACTAAATAAGAAATTATAACAGTTGCATACAATTGGGAAAGCTAAGAAGTTCTCGGTTAGAAGACTCTAGAAAACACCTTTTAAAAATATAGAGGTTTACCGTTTTTAAAAGCGGAATTTAGAATGCCAAGCCAAAAGTCATTTTTGGTTTCGCGTAATGTAATTAAATTTGGGCAGCTGGTATGGGCGATCCCATACACAATAAAAGTAGACACATCCAGATCTGGGTTCAAAATGATTATTGCAAAACCAAACCGTTTTTACTTTTCTTGTATTTATATGTTTCTCTACATCATTTTTATTGGAAGAAATTTATTCAGGGAAATCGGAACCTCGAAATCTGGGGAAAATAAGGTTCTACTCATTCACATTTCAACAATGTGTGTAGTCTACACTGTTATTTTGATTCTTTCTCTATTTATTTGGAAAAAACAGAACAACATTCTTAATATATTCAATGCATTCCTGATTCACTACGATAGCCATTCTGGTAAGAATTTTTATTAAGCATACACTATCTAATTAATATTACGTAATATATTTACATTCAGCTTAAAAACAAACATTATTCTTCATTAAAAACTCTTTAGGGAAGCGTTTGAAAAAGACAAACCCAGAAAGTGAGAAATGGTGGGACTTTGCTCTAATTTCAATTGTGATAATGTCGTATTCTCTTCCGATTTTATTTTCTATACATCAGTTCGTCATACCACATAATTTTCTTTATTTCACTTCTATTCTACCCAAACATCAACTGAATTATAAGATCATCATTTTGGGTTGGATTTTAATGATCTGGTTCTATTGGAGAGTTTGTTTTGTAGCTACGTTCTATATCGCAATCTTAATGTTTGCTATGATGAGTCTCAAGGAACTGTCTAATAATGTAAAGTAAGTATTAGAAATTATTAATTCTGTTTTTCCGAAATCTTGGGTGGAAGGGCCTATCCAGGAATTTAATCAAGGGGGGCATACCAAATAGTATTGCCAAAAGTGACTCTCAAATTCGCGCGTAGCGCGAGAAATTTTGTTAATTTAATCTATGTGGTCAAACATAATACATATTGCGGAAATTTCGCCAAACATGCTTTTTTTGCCCGAAGGCCAAGAAATTTTGTTTTTCAGATATATTTAGGCATAAATAATATATATTTGCGCTGAGCGTAAAAATTTTTTATGATTGTATGACTTTCTGAAAAAAATTCTTTACTTTCCCGGATTTAGGGGACACGTGCCCTCGTGCCCCCCTCTAAATACGCCCTTGCTTGGGTATGAATTAAATATATTTTATAGTTCTCAATTAACTACCCATAATAATAATTAGGTATCCACAAATGCTAATCTTCCTTTTCCGCTGCGGTAATCATTGATTTACCATAATAATATTATTTTGCTACAAAATTCGTCAATCATTACAAAAGTCTTCATTATTCCACAAGAAATATTGATTTTCACAGCATATTTCACTTCATTTTATTATTTCATCCATAAACAGATGAGGACAGCAGTATTCCCTGTAGAAAAATTAATATTTTTGCAAGGAGTGACGATTGTTATAGCAAAACAACACTAATATGGTAAAATGTTTATAATTGGGACAACTGACTATTTTTGGGGTGCAATAAAATTATCTCCGTGTTTCAGGATTCGACACGGGTCCCAATGGTCATACATTTCGGTACCCAACTCTGAAACTAAGGAAATGCTAAAAGACATAAGGAAAGGGTACAGAAGCATTCAGATTGCCGTGATAATTATAAACGAAGTTTTTGCACCATTGTTGAAAGTTCTCAGCGCTATGGTAAGCATGATATGTCCCTGGCTCTACTATATGGCAGTTCAACAAAATGACTTCCTCAAAACAGTTCATTTTCTGTTTGCTGGCAATATAACGGCTGTTTATTGGAGTTTCGCACTACTACTTTGTTCCATCGTTGCAGAAGAAACACGAAAGGCAACAGGCACCTGGACCGAGCCCCTAAATTCTCCAAAGAATGATACATATCTATCGAAATTCAAAAAGTCATGTAAATATTGTCAAATGTCTGACATAAAAAAAGTAAACGTAATACTGTTTTTCGCAAAAATATTACGTCTTGTGGCAAAAATTTTGATTTTGTTTTGAATATGCGGTAGAATTTTTAATGTCTTAGATAATTAGTTGGTTGACGTAAAAAGAACCACTTAAATTGTTTGCCTTAAAATTGACATTTCTAGGGTAAAATTAAGAAAATATTAGTTCTCAATAACAAAAAATGATTATAGCCTTGATTATACATTTCATTGCAATTCTAAACTATATTTTACTTAATAGTGGGCAATTCTAAAATAAAAATCATGTATAAGTACAGAATAAAATGTTGTGCAGTTTCCCACAGAAATTACCGGTTACATTTCTAATACGATAATGCTTACCAATTTCGTTTATTCTACGACATTGACCTGTACTGCATAATTGAAGTGGGTTACTTTTGAATTCACAGCGCAGTAATTTTATAATTATTTATCACTTACTCATTTTCACCGAATGTTAGGAAAAATATGATAAAACGAACATGCCGTAGGAAATCGTTTAAAACATTTTGTGTTTTCTAGTTACACATATACCTTGATTACTGATATTAGGCGAAAAAGGTGCTAAAATGGTGTGAAAATTAGATGGAAAAATTGTTTTGCGTATCTAATGGTGCTAAATGGTGTCCTTGTTCCTATTTCTCACTTAAGTTGTCCAAAATTGCATAATTGCTACCATTATTTTGTATTGTTGATTATATATGGGGTACATCATATATGTATGTAATATTTCAAAGTCTTTTATACAAATATACCATAACATAAGAGAATTTAAGTTGGTTGCGAACTGTCATTTCTAAAAAACATTTACAGATGTAAAGATCGACTTCTTTATTAGTAATCTTCATGTAATCTGCTTTGTTCCTGTCAAATAGGAACAAATGTTGTCTAGCTTGAAAATTGAAACTGAATAAATTAGTAAATGTTGTGGAAAAGAGTAGAACTGCTGTATAGCATAGTACTTCGGGCAGGTTGTTTTCTTGGAGCCCTTCCATTTACCATCAAATATTCTTACAAGAAATCCAGTCGCATTATATTTCTGAGCAATAAACGTAATCAATACAAATTTTACGTGACAGTTGTATTCACAATGATATGCCTATGTTTTGTAGGGCGCCATTATATTCCCGGGGTTTCTTCCTATGTTGACCAAACAAAGAAATCAAAACGTCATGGTCAATTGGTCACAGTCTATATTTTAGGGTGGCAGTTGATAACAACATTTCATTTCATAAGTGTCACACAGCGAAGAAAAGTCATCGGTTGGATGAACAGTTTGCAACTGTTTATACAAAGTCTAGAAATTCATAAGAAAGGTAAGCAAATTTTTCTGCAATTGTTGAATAGCCAATAAAAGTGTACATACTTTTTAATTTTTATTATAAGGATTTAATAATTACATTAAAATCATAAAATAAGAAATAAAAATAAAAATAATAATATAATTTAGGTTTGAAGTTAAAGAAAAGATTTCAGGAAAAGTTCTGCGAAATTCTATTGGCACTGGGAACATATTCTGCATTTGCCTTCCCAATTATGTATTCAATCATCCAATACTATTTCCCCGAGAGTTCATCTTCTTCACATCCGTTCTACAGGAAAATCATTTGGGAACATTCACAATTGGTTGCAGCACACTCCTTACGCTCTGGCAATACTTGACGGCTTGGATGATCATTGTGCCTTTCATGGCTTCATTTATGATATACATTTTGACGGTCAATGAATACTCAGCGGAAATTACGTGAGTTTCCGTTTATTTATGCTCTACATTTATATTCTACATATTTTTGCTGCAAAAATCTATACTCTACAATTCGCTGATTCTTAAAGTCCTATTTTTCTAAAAAAAATTACATATTACTATGTAGCAACATGTTACCATACGATTTGTCTTTGGTTATCTGTCTGTGAGAGATTTTAAGGCCGAAAAAGTCCAGAAAGTAATAAGTTAATAGGTTTCCCAATATTTTTACGCTTACCATTGCTTGTCAAAATAATACATTAATGGAATTATAATCAAATTATCAATTCTTTACATTTGTGTGAATTATGAGGATCATTATTTCAATTATTTATGAATAAATTGTACAAATAATCAGTTATTCTTTTTTATTTGTCATTATTATGCATTTTAGTTTGGGACGACGAGGAAGAAGCAGAAAGTATTATACGAATGAAGAACAGCGAACAGTTGACAATATATGCCACACTTATCGTTGTTTTCAACTGATGGATTCGTTCACCAATTCCCTCTTTTCTACTGTGGTTGCACTACTGCATTTCATTTATAGCAGGGAATGCCTAATATTCTACTACATTGTCATTCGGTTTCACACCGAAAATCCTACTTTCATTACAATATTTTTCACTGTCATGGGAAATACGCTCGCAATAACTTGGGTAATCGGTCTCACGTTAGCTGCAAGCATTTTTAAGAATACTCGGAAAGCCATAAGCTCATGGAAGAAAGATGAACCAAAAGTGAGATTCACAAATGATGGAGAAGACCACGGATTTCCGGTGCACCTCTTTCTGTACAAATTTCAGAAATCGTGCAAACCATCCCGATTTCAAATCGCAAGCTTCAGGGTTATCAAGAAACTTCACTCAATAAGATTTCTTATGGCGCTGTTAAAAAACGTAGCCAATTTGCTTCTGACCTTCAAGAAATAAATTAATTTAAAGTTCATATTCGCATGTCTTATTAAAATTTATAATGCTAACCTAATAATTACTAGACAATTATCTAGAGGTCTATATAGATCAACTCATGCTTGATAAGAATTATACGGTTTCCTAAATGACGCATGTAAACTTTAAGTGCATACCCTGTAATTTTCTATATTCCAAAAAGTCAGTACAACATACTATGATATTCGGCTACCATTAAGTAATCGGTATTTCGTAATATGAACCAAATAACAAGAAATTATACGTTTTTGCAACGAGCTCATTCTTCATTCCTTAATGACTTATAAAAACTGAAATTATGTACCATTTTCAAAACATCCAAAGAAAACCTTCATTTCTCATTTGGTTATTATATACTTTGTTTTACTTTGTAAACTGGCTTCAATTGAGTATTTTATAAGAAACTTTCCTTGGGAACCTGGTCTCATTGAACAATTGTTCGGTGTAGAAATCTACTCTCCATAGTTCCTACCCCTCAGAAATAATAATACTTAAATTTCAAATTCGATTTAAAATATTTACTAAATTAAAACTGGGAAAACTGCAAAATGTCAATCAAATTTAGATTTTGATTAACTCCTAAATTATAACATAAATCTGGGGAAAATACAAAATGTTGTGGAAAAGGGTAGAGTTTATGTACAGCATTATACTTCGAGCAGCCGGTTTTCTTGGAGCAGTTCCTTTCCGCATTGAGTATTCTCGGAAGACATCCAATCGTATTATATTTCTTAGCAGTAAAAAACTAATCAACGGAAATTTTATGCGACCGTAGTATTTACATTCATATATCTTTGTTTCGTCGGACGCCACTACATTCCAGGCATTTCTGCTTTCGTTGATCAAACAAAGAAATCAAAACGACACGGTCAGTTTGCAACAGTTTATATCTTAGGATGGCAAATTATCACAACATTTCAATTTTTAGAGCTCGTACTTCGGGAAAAATCAATCGAATGGATGAACGGCTTGCAACTATTTATAAACCATCTTGAAATTTATAAAAAAGGTAATTCTAAATCTTTTTCTGTCTTTCTCTGTTCACACATTTATTAATATTTTGGTAAAAAAGGTACCTATATTAGTATTACTGCTAAGCGAAAAATTAAAGGTTAATAAATTGACATTGACTTATGCCTTTAGACACGATGTCGAAGAAACGCCTTATGGAAAAACTGTGTGAGTGTATTTTTCTACTTGCAATATACGTATCCTTTTCGTTTCCAATTTATTATTCGCTGTATCCTATACTATTTCCTCGCGAGTTCATTTTCTTCACATCTGTATTACCTGAACAATATTTGAATAAATTCACAATTGGCTGCAATGCACTCTTTACTCTTTGGCAATACTGGACTGGCTGGACAATTACTATAATACATTGTCTTCCAGGTGCATTATACATTTTTATGGTCAACGACTACTCGGCAGAGATTACGTAAGTTTTGCGTTTATGGCTTTGCAATAGCCAATAATTATGCTTAGGATAGAATTTAAGCATTTTAAAATTTGTTAACAAATTTAAAATTTAATTCAAAATTTTTAATACACGTATATATAACTTCTTGTTTCTAAAATATTCAGTTTGGGACGAAGAGGAAAAGTGAAAACTTATTACACCCAACCGAAACTCCGAACAGTTGAAAATATTTGTCATACTTATCGGTGTTTTCAGCTAATGGAGCATTTTACAAACTCCCTTTATTCTACGGCCTTCGCAATGCTCCATTTCATTTTCAGTCGGGAATGCATAATATTCTACTACATTGTCATTCGGTTTCATGATCAAAATCCAACGTTCATTACAGCGTTTTTTACTTCGTTTGGCACTGCCATAGCAGTCGGTTGGATAATTGGCCTTACACTAAGTGCAACAATTTTCAAGACAACTAAGAAAGCCATTAATTCTTGGAAGAAAGACGAACCAGCAGTAAGGTTGACAAATGACGAAATAAATCACACTTTTCCCGTACACCTCCTTCTCTACAAATTCCAGAAATCTTGCAGACCCTCCAAAATCCGAATCGGGGATTTTAGAGCGGTCAAGAAACTCGATTCAATCAAATTTATTATGAGTCTGATAAAAAATGTTGCCAATTTACTGTTGGCCATCAAAAAATAATGAACATAAGGGAATGAACAGTGAGGAGTGTTTTCGGAAAACTAAAAGGACTTGAGCTAATCTTGTATTGTTAGACTAGTTCATATAATTGATGCACTTACACATTGCCAATATTACTTTTATCATAAATAAATACAAAACATTTACGTCATATCACTGTATAAAGAGTATACACCGTGACGATAAACTAAGATAACCCCCCTAAACAGGAGGAACCAAAAGTAGCACAGCAAAACTGTTTACACCAATCGAAAGCCAGTCCAAAGTTACATTGAAATCCAAGTTTTCATTAAAATCGGTTGAAGATAAGTGGGTCAAATAATTCGGTGAAAAATAAAAGTACGAAAATGTACCCGGTTTTCGGTTATTCGGATTTTTCACGACCGAAAACAAAACTTTTTTGAAATAACATTTTCACAGCTGCAATCCATGTTACATGAATGATTTTTCCTGAATATTTCATAATAATCGAATAAGGTTGAATTTTCAACTTTTCTGCAATGTCTTTAAAATTTTCATGTTTTTCAAGGAAATTCCAGAAAAGTTGAAAAGTCAACCTTATTCGATTATTATGAAATATTCAGGAAAAATCACTCATGCAACATAGATTGCAGCTGTGAAAATGTTATTTCAAAAAAGTTTTGTTTTCGGCCGAGAAAAAATCCGAATAACTGAAAACCGGGTACATTTTCGTACTTTTATTTTTCACCGAATTATTTGACCCACTTATCTTCAACCGATTTTAATGAAAACTTGGATTTCAATGTAACTTTGGACTGGCTTTCGATTGGTGTAAACAGTTTTGCTGTGCTACTTCCGGTTCCTCCTGTTTAGGGGGGGTACCTTAGTTTATCGTCACGGTGTACATACATAATTGACCTGCTATTTAAAAGAAATATAGCTTTTGCAAAATTGTTTTCAATTGCATAATGTATATGTCATCAAATTTCCCCAGCATGACCTGATCTTCTTGAACCATTGCCCTGCACAACTCCATTGTCCGTTGCATCATTGTGGCTTTCATGGTTTCATTGATAAGGGTCAAGGAATATTCAGAGGAGATTACTTAAGTTTCGGTTGCATTTCTTAGTGTACGCAAATACAATATCAGTAACGACATTGAAAATTTGGGTAATAGGTTTCACGTTAGCTGTAAGTATTTTTAAGAATACTCGAAAGCCAAAAACTCATGGAAGAAAGATGAGCCAAAAAAGAGATTGACAAATGATGGAGAAAACCACGGATTTCCGGTGCACCTCTTTCTGTACATTCAGAAATCTTGCAAACCATCCAAATTTAAAATCGGAAATTTCAGTATTATCAAGAAACTTCACTCTATAAGATTCCTTACGGCGCTGTTAAAAAATGTAGCCAATTTGCTTCTGACCTTCAAGAAATAAACTCTACGAAATACAATCGATTTTACAAAATTATTCGCATATTGTATTTGAAATTTATTATGCTCTCCTAAAATTTACCAAACAATTATCTAGAGGTCTATATAGAGCAAGTCATGTATGATAAGGAATGTATGGCTTCTTAATTGGACGAATGACGCAGGTAATTTTTTATGTGAACACCCTGCAATTCTTTGTATTCCAGAAATCAGTACAAAACAGAGTCCGACGCCGGCGCGGCGCCGCCGACGCCGACCCAAAATTCGACGCCGCCGCCGCCGCAAAATTTTGATCGGCGCGCCGCTGAGCAAAATTTAATGGCGCCGCCTTCAGAAATTAAAAACTTTACAAATTTTAGTCTATATTTACAAAATTTTTCTGTAAATAATTGTGTCAGTGTTAAATTTAATAGCGCTATTATGTTTTTTCCATGAATATAAAGTGTAAAAACCCTTTATGTTAACAAAAAAGTAATAACTTATTTTCAAAAACGCTAAAAATGAGCCATAAATGGTATTTTTCCTGGTCACGCCGCGCCGACCGCATTTTGTCGGCGTCAGCCGGCGCGCCGCCGCCGCCGAGAGTCCCCGAGGCACCACGCCGCCGCCGCCAAATTTTCATCGGCGTCGGACTCTGGTACAAAATGCTTCGATATTCTATAGTACTATCATTAAGTAACCAACATTTGGTTACATGGTCGAAATAACAGAAAATTACAGGTGTTGACAGTAAACTTGTTCTTGATTCTTTAATGACTTATAAAAACTAAAATTATGGACCATTTTCAAAAACTCCACAGAAATCCTTAATTTGACTATTATGCAGTTTTATTTTCCAAGGTTGGTTTTCGTTTTTGTATTTTATAAGCAATTTTCTTTCACGACATAGGTTCATTTAATCATTGGTCAGTGTAGAAATCTACTCTCCAAGGTTCCTGCCCCTGAAAAAATCCTAAATTTCGATTTAAAATACTTATTACTTAAAACTACAAAAAGTACAAAATGTTGTGGAAAAGAGTAGAATTTATGTATAGTATTTTACTTCGAGCAGCCGGGTTTCTTGGAGCAGTTCCTTTCCGCATCGAATATTCTCGAAAGACATCCAATCGTATTGTATTTCATAGCAGCAAAAGAAATCAACGGAAATTTTATGCGACCGTGGTATTCACACTAACATATCTGTGTTTCGTGGGGCGCCACTACATTCCTGTGATTTCTGGTTACGTAGATCAAACAAAGAAATCAAAACGGCATGGCCAGTTTGCACTAGTTTATCTGTTAGGATGGCAAATGGTCACAACTTGTCAGTTTGTCTGCATTATACATCAAGAAAGATTAATCAATGGGATGAACGGCTTACAATTGTTTGTACAAGGTCTTGAAATTTATAAAAAGGGTAATTCTAAATCTAACTTTTTCTGTATTATTATTTTAATATACATTTTAGTAACTTTTATTAATATATTCATAAAAAAGGTATATTAATTCTAAGCGAAGACTTAAAGGTTAACAAATTGATTTATGCAATTTAGACATGATATTGAAGAAACGTCTTATGGAAAAACTGTGTGAGTGTATTTTTCTACTTTTAATATACGCATCATTTTCGTTCCCAATTTATTATGTACTTCATCCTATATTATTTCCTCGCGAATTCATTTTCTTCACATCTGTACTACCTGAAGAATATTTGAATAAACTCACAATTGGCTGCAACGCACTCCTAACTCTTTGGCAATACTGGACTGCCTGGTTGACTTGTGTAACACATTTACTTGCGGGTGCATTATACATTTTCATGGTGAACGACTACTCGGCCGAGATTACGTAAGTTTTGGTCTGAATATTTATTAAACAACATAAATAACACATTTTTCTCTTTTAATTTATTATTATATTAATTGCTGTTTTTGGTATCTCTAAAATATCAGATTGGGACGGCGAGGTAAAGTGAAAACTTATTACACTCAAACGAAACTTCGAACGGTTGAAAATATTTGTCATACGTATCGATGTTTTCAACTAATGGACCATTCTTTTAACTCCCTCTATTCTACTACAGTCGCAATGATGCATTTCATTTTCAGTCGGGAAAGCGTAATATTCTACTACATCGTAATTCGGTTTCACGCCCAAAATCCAGCTTTCATTACAGCGTTCTTCACCGCGTTCGGCACAGCCCTAGCTGTCGGTTGGATAATTGGTCTGACACTAAGCGCAACAGTTTTGAGGTCAACTAAGAAAGCCATGAATTCTTGGAAGAAAGACGAGCCGTCAGTACGATTGACAAATGATGAACTAAACCATGGATTTCCTGTACATCTCTTTCTCTACAAATTCCAGAAATCGTGCAGACCATCAAAAATCCGAGTCGGAGATTTCAGAGTGATCAAGAAACTCGATTCAATAAAATTCATTATAAGTCTGTTAAAAAATGTTGCCAATTTGCTGTTGGCCATCAAAAAATAATGAATTGAACAATAATGTCGAAAACTAAAAGACCTTCAGTAAACATTGTAATGTTAGACTATAGTTCCTATAATTGGTGCAATTTCACATTTGCAATAATATTTTTACCATAAATGAATACAAAATATTTAGGTCATATTATTGTATAAAGAGTAAGGTTAAGTTGCTATTTTAAAGAAATATAGCTTATGCAAAAGTATTTCCAATTGGACTATGCAACCCACTTTTTTTAAATTTCATGGTTATAAGTGGCCGGATAATGGTGAATATAGGATTTAGTAGTCTGTCTTTGTAGTAGCACTCTTTTCTTGTACTATTTACTAACTACAGTACGATTTACCGTACATACCGTACCCATGAACACGCGAAAGGCGGTGAGAAAATATATACAGTAGGTAGAGATAATATGTACAGGAAGGTGCAACACAAGTAAGATTTAAAAATGAAGAAAACAGGGTTTCCGGTACCTCTTTCTGTACAAACTACATATGACAGAAATGTTGCAAACCATCCAAAATTTAAATAAGAAATTTCAGGTTAATCAGGAAACTTTACTCAATAATTAAAATTTATCATGACTGTTCGAAAATGTATCCAATTCGCTACTCATCTTAATAAAGAAATAACTCCTCTGTATGAAACAATAAAAATTACTGCTTCAAAAACAAGAGATCGATTTTCCCCAATGGTTTGTGTAAATTCATAATATGAAATTTTTATTCGCATACTCTATATTCTTTTTACTATTATCAAAATGGTATTAGTGGGAACAATCTGGCACTGATAAAAAAGTGTCAAACAATGCAGAGAACCAGAGACAAAGTAAACAAAAAAAGAATACAAAGATATTGGTTAAATTCGTTTTCTATGGTCTATTTAAGATTTATTGAACTTACTTGAGAATCACTTAACAATAAATTATCCTGAAGTATATAGACCATGTTTAATAATATGTTTGCTGGATTTTATCTTAAATGAACCAACCAAACTGTAAATTTTAAATGAACAACGCTGGTTTAGAAAACACACTTGTTTTTAGTTTTTTCAAGAATTCACAAATATTAGTATATCCGTCGCCTTTGAAATTGTATATAATTTACTCAAATCATCCAAAAATATTCAATTATGATTTCTTTATTTTTGCATTGCTTTCGTTTGAGTATTCTATTATCAATATTTGCTTATGACCTGAGCTCCTTGAACCATTGTCTTGCACAACTATACTGTCCATGTTCCTGCCATACAAAAGATTAAAAAACTAACAAAATTTATTCTATTTTAAACTAAAATACTTACCACCTAAATTAAAACTGGGAAAAATACAAAATGCTGTGGAAAAGAGTAGAATTTATGTATAGTATTTTACTTCGAGCAGCCGGGTTTCTTGGAGCAGTTCCTTTTCGCATCGAATATTCTCGGAAGACATCCAATCGTATTGTATTTCATAGCAGTAAAATTAATCAACGAAAATTTTATGCGACCGTAGTATTTATGTTACAGGTATTTTGTAAAATCCGGAATTTTGTAAAATGCCTAGGCATTTTGTAAATTTTTTTTCAGTTTTTGAGCCATAACTTTTTTTGAAATTATTTTCCAATAATATTGTGGGGTACCATTCGACGCAGAATTGCAAAACAAATTAAATAGAAATATCAATAAATAACATAGTTTGTTATTTGTACGTTGAAACTCCAAAGATACGTTCAACCCGATACAAAATTATAAGTATAAGTAGCATACTTCAACGTCCGCAATCAAAGTTCTAATATTTTGATTCCTTTTTTACTTCTGCGTTGAATGATACCCCACAACATTATTGGAAAATAATTTCAAAAAAAGTTATGGCTCAAAAACTGAAAAAAAATTTACAAAATGCCTAGGCATTTTACAAAATTCCGGATTTTACAAAATGCCTGTAACATTTACACTAACATATCTGTGTTTCGTGGGGCGCCATTACATTCCTGTGATTTCTACCTACGTTGATCAAACAAAGAAATCAAAACGGCACGGTCAATTTGCAACAGTTTATATCTTAGGATGACAAATGGTCACAACTTGTCAGTTCATAGTACTTGTGCATCGGGAAAAAATTATCGAATGGATGAACGGCTTACAACTGTTTATAAACCGTCTTGAAATCTACAAAAAAAGTAAGGAAGAAGCAATACCTACATATTCTCCAAACTTTTACTACTTTTTGGTAAATTTGTTTTCGTATATTATAGCTAAGCAAAACAGTAGAGATTAATAAAATAACTTTTTGATGATTCCAGACATGATATTAAAAAAAGGACGCATGGAAAAAATTTGTGAAGGCCTTTTTCTGCTTATAATATATTCATCATTTGCGTTTCCTATTTATTATTTACTTCATCCTATATTATTTCCTCGGGAGTTCATTTTTTTCACATCTATATTACCGGAACAACATTTGAATAAAGAACCCCGTACTTATTTCCAAACATTTGGCCTACAAGAGAATAACTTGAATTTTTTATATGTTGTAGCCCTTAAAATGGCGATCAATTTTTGTCCTTTGAATTTTTTTCCTAGGTCGCATAGTTTGACCTGTAGAGGCCTGCAAAGGTCAACATTTTGTATGTTTCACTATGTAAAAGTGTACATAACTTCTGTTGTAATCATGATACCGCCATGAAACCAATTGCAATCGAGTTTTCTAGACATACTGACTAAACTACATATGCCACTTATTGCCCTACCCCTATTTGGGGGGAAAACCCCCAAAATCGGATGTTGTCAAAAGCTGCTCATCTTTGGACACATTGCTCTTTAAAACACTAGAAACATCATATAAATCTTTTGTACTGATTGGTAGGGCCGTTTGACTTTGAAAAAGGCATAAAGTTTACATTATAAGTCAATATGATAGGATACTAAAACTGTAAGTAGGGGTAGTCACACTTAGTCACAAAAGTAATGGAATTCGGTGCTCATGTAAATGTAATTCTATTCATTTAACAATCTGAAATATGTATATCCACAATGTTTAATTGCGAAACAATAAGTGTGATTTCCTAACTATGATTTTCAAACCTGCCTTGTTTATTTTGCGATATGTGAGTGTTTTCTTGAGGTTAAGTATAAGGTTAAATCAGTTTTACAGGAGTTCCTGCAAAGAGCTTTCAGTCGGCAGACTTGATTTCATTTTTAAAGCACCAAGCTGGTATAAGCCATTTGAGAGCTTTCCGTTTTGCAAACCCTTATTCCTGCCTGGATACGGCTGTAAGCTGTAGCATTAGTATACCACAAAATAAATGACATGTTTGGAACCAAATCACACTTATTGTTTCGCAATTATACATTGTGGATATACATATTTCAGATTTTTAAATGAATAGAATTACATTTACATGAGCGCCGAATTCCATTACTTTTGTGACTAAATGTGACTACCCCTACTTACAGTTATAGTATCCTATCATATTGACTTATAATGTAAACTTTATGCCTTTTTCAAAGTCAAACGGCCCTACCAATCAGTACAAAAGATTTATATGATGTTTCTAGTGTTTTAAAGAGCAATGTGTCCAAAGATGAGCAGCTTTTGACAACATCCGATTTTGGGGGTTTTCCCCCCAAATAGGGGTAGGGCAATAAGTGGCATATGTAGTTTAGTCAGTATGTCTAGAAAACTCGATTGCAATTGGTTTCATGGCGGTATCATGATTACAACAGAAGTTATGTACACTTTTACATAGTGAAACATACAAAATGTTGACCTTTGCAGGCCTCTACAGGTCAAACTATGCGACCTAGGAAAAAAATTCAAAGGACAAAAATTGATCGCCATTTTAAGGGCTACAACATATAAAAAATTCAAGTTATTCTCTTGTAGGCCAAATGTTTGGAAATAAGTACGGGGTTCTTTACAATTGGCTGCAACGCACTCCTTACTCTTTGGCAATACTGGATTGCCTGGACGATTGCTAGCACATATCTCGTTTCTGTTGCGTTATACATTCTCATGGTTAAAGACTACTCGGCCGAGATTACGTAGGTTTGGGTTCAATTGCTTTGCAATATTAATATATATTTAGAAAACAGTTTCAGACCCCGGTAGTGGAAACTGTTGCTCTATACTCTTGCTTGGTATATAAATTTTTGTATTAAGTAAATTAATTTAAATATACTTAAATACTTAAATATCTACTAAATAATATACTTAAATATATACTTGAATACACTTAATTATATACTAAATATACTTAAATACACTTAATTATATACTAAATATACTTAAATACCTAAATATACTTAAAAACCTTCATTTAAATTTTAAATTATTAACATTTTAAATTTCTAGTATTATTATTATTCTTATACGACAAATTATTTTCTTCTAACTCTTCAGGTGTGCATTTATATTTATTTTACCCTATAATGGTTAACTGAGTATTCTTGGCGTAAAATATTTCAGTTTGGGACGACGAGGCAAAGAGAAAACGTATTACACTGAAACGAAACTCAGAAGAGTTGAAAATATTTGTCACACTTATCGATGTTTTCAACTAATGGATCACTTTACTAACTCCCTCTATTCTACTGCAATTGCAATGCTACATTTCACTGTCAGCAGGGAATGTATAATATTCTACTACATTGTCATTCGTTTTCATGCACAAAATCCAATTTTCATTACAGCATTTTTTACAGCGTTCGGCACGGCACAAGCCGTGGGTTGGATTATTGTACTCACAATGGGTGCAACAATTTTGAAGTCAACTAAGAAAGCCATCAATTCTTGGAAGAAAGATGAACCTTCAGTAAGATTCACAAATGATGAGCGAAACCGCGAATTTGACGTACATCTCTTTCTCTACAAATTCCAGAAATCTTGCAGACCATGCAAACTCCAAATCGGAGATTTCAGAGTGATTAAGAAACTCGATGCAATCAAATTTATTATCGGTCTTTTAAGAAATGTTACCAATTTACTGCTGGCCATTAAAAAATAATAGATATCTTTTATTTAGTTTAATATTGACAAGGAATGATGAATGTTTTCAGACACTCAAGAACAATTCAGTTAATTTGGTAGTTTAGCTCCTATAATTAATAAACCTTCATTTGAGCAATAATATTTTTAATGTGTTCCTTCGATTTAACTTAATGGTCTAATTTGAGTCATTATGGTGTATCTATGTCAATTTTTTTCGCCTAAGAAATGTAAACCGCTATTTACAAAAATAAAGACAATTCGTTACATAACCGTCATTTAATTTTGCAGTATAGACAACCACTTTTTTATGTCTCATGATTATTACAGAACAAGCAACGATAATTATGGCACTAACAGTATACTTCGTAATAAATACACACTACGTATTCTGCGTATGCATACGTTCTTTTAATAGAAAGAATGCCTGTTTTTTAAGTGCACGAGCAAGCATGTAAATTTTAAACGAAGACCCTGTAATTTTTACATCCTAGAATGTTCGCAAAATTTAAAAGGTCAATATTTTTTCCTTTTGAGGAAGACATACGAAATTACAGGTTTTGACAAACTACTTGTTTTTATCTCTATTTATGAAATTGTATATCATTTTGTATAATGTTTACCATTTCTCCTATTATATATATGCCTTGCTTCAGTAGTCTTCAGTTTGAGCATTTTGCAATAAATTTTGATTTCGCTACCTACTTTAACCATTGACCTGGACGTACGGATCCACTTATCTTATCCCTGGCGGACAAAAATAATAAAAAGAATATTTCTATTTTGATTTAAATTACTTACCAAGTTCAAACTGCGAAAAATACAAAATGTTGTGGAAAAGAGTAGAGTTTATGTACAGTATTTTGCTTCGAGCAGCCGGTTTTCTTGGAGCAGTTCCTTTCCGCATCGAATATTCTCGGAAGACATCCAATCATATTGTATTTCATAGCTGTAAAACAAATCAGCGGAAATTTTATGCGACCGTGGTATTCACAGTCATACATCTATGTTTCGTGGGGCGCCATTACATTCCCGGAATTTCTACTTTCGTTGACCAAACAAAGAAATCAAAACGACACGGTCAGTTTGCAACAGTTTATCTACTAGGATCGCAAATTATCACAACATTTCAATTCATCAGCCTTGTACATCGGGAAAAAACCATCGACTGGATGAACAACTTACAACAATTTATAAAATGTCTTGAAATCTATAAAAAAGGTAATGACGAATCTGTCTATCTCTATTTCTATGTATTCTTCAAACTTTTATCAATATTTTTAAAATAAGGTATCACTATTATTACCAAATGACAAACAAATTAACTTATGTAATTTAGATATGAAATTGAAGAAACGGCTTCCAGAAAAACTGTGTGAAGGCCTTTTTCTGATTGCGATATACTCAGCATTTTCGTTTCCTATTTATTATTTGCCTTATCCTATATTATTAAGTAGCGGAAGCTACTTTATAATAATGCCCTTCACAATCTGTCTGTCTGTCTGTCTGTCTGTCTGTCTGTCCGTCTGTCTGTCTGTCCGTCTGTCTGTCTGTCTGTCTGTTGGCTCTATAACTCATGAACGGCTTAATATAATTCGCTAAAACTTTTTGTGTACGTTCTTGGAGTTCCAAGGAAGGTCCCCTGCGAAAATGGGTGTGATCGATAAATGACATCCACTAAAAAAATTGATTAGTATAGAGCCTAGAATTCCATGTATTACTAAAAACGTTAAGTTTGAGGACACAGGGTGTACCAAATATTGAAAAATTTTAAAATACGGTCTTCACCGTATAAAATTTTAAAATTGACTTTAACGCAATTATACGGTGTAACCGATCCTCAGAAAGCGTGCGCACACAATATAGGCTCCATTCTGGCTTATAAAAATAAAAAGATTTAGACTACTAATGGGAACGCATTTTAAAAATTTTAGTAAAGAGTGGAGGGCTTAATGTTATTTTATGGGTCAGAATGGAGCCTGCAGCGCTCCAGCGCGCTTTCTGATGTTCGGTAACGACGTATAATTAATAATTGCGTTAAACTGCTTTTTTGATGATTTTTATTTTTGTCAATATTTGTTACACCCTGTGTCCTCAAACTTAACACAGGGCTAAAAGTGTTGTGTAGCTGGAAAGTTCTATAGAGAAAAGATAGGTGGCGTAAGTGGTGCATTCTTACTACTTATGTCATCTAACTTTTGTCCATGGGAAAATTGAGGTGCATTTTTAGCACCGAATTGAGGTGTTATAACTCTTGAAAGCTTCGATACATATACTTAAAATTTTTATATTGTGTTGCTACGGTTCAGAGGACATATGTGTCGCTTCTGCTACTTCATTAAGTGCATTGGTTGAATGGTTTATTTCCTCGTGAGTTTATTTTCTTCACTTCTGTACTACCTGAACAATATTTGAATAAATTTACAATTGGCTGTAACGCGCTTATTACTCTTTGGCAATATTGGGCTGCCTGGACGATTATTGCCATTAATGTCACTTCACTTGCACTATACATTCTCATTGTCAATGACTACTCGGCCGAGATTACGTAAGTTGCAGCCTTACTATTTTTTAATATTCAGACATGTTTAGAAACCAATGTAAATTAAAATTCAATGCTACCTCCTTTGAAATATCTCTCTTATTCAGGGGTATTTATATTTTATATTTACTTTTCCCAGTCATATTAATCAATCATTAATTATTATTAATTACATGATAATTATTATTTTAGTTATAAAGTACATAATTAATTTCAATGTATTTTTTCCAAAATATTCAGTTTGGGACGACGAGGCAGAAAGAAAATTTATTACACTCAAACGAACCTTCGTACAGTTGAAAATATTTGTCATACTTATCGATGCTTTCAACTAATGGACTATTTTACTAACTCCCTCTACTCTCCTGCAATGGCAATGCTGCATTTTATTCTCAGCAGGGAATGCATAATATTTTACTACATTGTCATTCGGTTTCATGCTCAAAATCCTCCATTCATAACAGCATTTTTTACTATGTTCGCCACAGTCCAAGCCGTGAGTTGGGCAATTGTTCTCACACTAAGTGCAACAGTTTTGAGGTCAACAAGGAAAGCCATGAATTCTTGGAAGAAAGATGAACCGTCAGTAAGATTGACAGATGAAGAACTAAATCATGGATTTCCCGTACATCTCTTTCTCTACAAATTCCAGAAATCTTGCAGACCATCAAAAATCCAAATCGGAAATTTCAGAGTGATCAAGAAACTCCATTCAATAAGATTCATAATGGCACTTCTAAAAAATGTTGCCAATTTACTGCTAGCTTTCAAAAAATAGTAATCGCAAGGGAATTATTTAGTAATGAGAATTGTTTTTTGAAAAGTTATATAGAATTACCTTATAATATTATTGCAATGCTACACGTTCGCATATAATTGATACACTAAATACCTTCCTTCCTTGTCCCGTATATCCTCAAAGTAAGTTGTTCAAATTAAATATAGCTTCATCACTGCTAAGTTGTTTTTTCAATTTCTTATCTATATTTGAAACGAAGTTATGTATGTAATTTAGAAAAGTGTTTGACAATAAAACCATTACATTGCATCACAATGGGGTCGTGTACAAAAGGTTTTCTATAGTTTGTGTATCTGATAGACAAATTTTGTACTCTTTGCAGTTACGTCTTTTTTTTGTACAGTATACCATTATACAATTCTGAACTCATGCTAGAATTTATCAATAAATATAAACTAGGTATACATAACCTGAAATTAGAGTCAGTAAAGCATTCAGAATTCAATACTGGCGATTACAAAAATATGCTTAGCCTGTAAGGCGCCAATTTTTGCTTCCAGCCTAGATTGAGATCGCGTAGTCTGAAATGGAAAAGATATACGAGTTTATCAAGTAGAAAAACATTAATGGGGACCAGTCGATTAAAAACTTATGCCTGCCATTATTGTGACACCATAATTTGATTATGCCATTATAACTTTCAATTATCAAACTTTGATATTTCACTAATACTTTGAACTTTTAACTACTAAAGTATAATTTATGGTCTATGTAGAACATCTCATGTATGGAAAGAAATGTACGGTTTCTTAAATGGACGAATTACGCATGCAAATTTTAAGTGCCTACCCTGTAATTTTTTGTATTCCAAAAAATCAGTACAAATGCTTCGATATTCGGCTATCACTAAGCAATCGGCAATTCTGTACATAGACGAAATAACAGAAAAACATAGGTTTTGGTAACGAACTTGTCCTTCTTTCCTTAATGACTTTTCGAAAAGTCTACCGAAAACCGTCATTTGATTATTATATAGTTTTGTGAAGTTGATTTCGTTTGAGTATTTTATAAGTTATTTTTCTTCGTGGTCTGGGCTCATTGAATGATTGTTCGGTGTGGTGTAGAAATGTACTGCCCCTATAGTTCATGCCATCAAAAATAATAAAACTTAATTAATGTTAAATTAAAACTGAAAAGTAAAAAATGCTTTGGAAAAGAGTAGAGTTTATGTACAGTATTTTACTTCGAGCAGCCGGTTTTCTTGGAGCAGTTCCTTTCGGCATCGAATATTCTCGGAAGAAATCCAATCGTATTGTATTTCTTAGCAGTAAAACTAATCAATGGAAATTTTATGCGACCATGGTATTTACAGCCATGTATGTGTGTTTCGTGGGGCGCCACTACATTCCCGGAAATTCTACTTTCGTTGATCAAACAAAAAAGTCAAAACGACACGGTCAGTTTGCAACAGTTTATCTGTTAGGATGGCAAATTATCACAACTTGTCAGTTCACAGTCCTTTGGCATCGGGAAAAAACTATCGAATGGATGAACGGCTTACAACTGTTCATAAACCGTCTTGAAGTCTACAAAAATGGTAATTATGACTGTTTCTATCTATTCTTCCTACTTCTAACGGCATTTTAATAAAAAAGTATCACTATTATTGCCAAAAGTATAGTTGAGGATTAGTAAATCAACTTTTGCAATTTAGATATGATATTGAAGAAACGATTTGCTGAAAAACTGTGCGAATTATTTTTTCTATTTGCTATATACGTATCATTTTCGTTTCCAATTTATTATTTACTTCATCCTATATTATTTCCTCGCGAATTCATTTTCTTCACATCTGTATTACCTGAGCAGTATTTTAATATATTCACAATTGGCTGCAACGCAATCCTTACTCTTTGGCAATACTGGACTGCCTGGTTGACTTGTGCACCTTATTTCCTTTCAGTGTCATTATACATTCTCGTGGTCAATGACTACTCAGCCGAGATTACGTAAGTTTTATCCCTTTTGAATTGTAATGAACTTTTATTACCAAATCAATATTTAGAAAACAACTTATGTAACATTTTTCTCTTTTAATTTATTATACTGTATTGTATTATTTTTAGTATATTATATTATTATATTGCATTATATTATTTTTATTATATTATATTATTATATTGCATTATATTAGTTTTATTATATTATATTATTATATTGCATTATATTATTTTTATTATATTATATTATTATATTTTATTATATTAATTTTATTATATTATATTATTACCTTGTATTATATTATTTTTACTATATTATACTATTATTATATTGTATTATATCATTTTAATAATTATATTATATTAATTGCTATTTTTGGTGTCTCTAAAATATTCAGTTTGGGACGACGAGGTAAAGAGAAAACATATTACACCCAAACGAAACTCCGTACAGTTAAAAATATTTGTCATACTTACCGATGTTTTCAACTAATGGATCAATTTACAAACTCCCTTTGTTCTACAGCAATCGCAATGCTACATTTCATCTTCAGCAGGGAATGCATAATATTCTATTATATTGTCATTCGGTTTCATGCTCAAAATCCACCATTCATTACAGCATTTTTTACATCTTTTGGCACTGCCATAGCTATAGCTTGGATTATTGCTCTCACAATGAGTGCAACAATTTTCAAGTCAACTAAGAAAGTCATCAATTCTTGGAGCAAAGACGAACCGTCAGTAAGATTGACAGATGATGAACTAAATCATGGATTTCCAGTATACCGCTTTCTCTACAAATTCCAGAAATCTTGCAGACCATCAAAAATTCAAATCGGAGATTTCAGAGCGATCAAGAAACTCCATTCAATAAGGTTCATTATGGGTCTGATAAAAAGTGTTGCAAATTTACTGCTAGCCATCAAAAAATAGTAAACTTAAATGGTTTAAGGCTGAGTCTATACCTAGAGAGCGTATTCTAAATTCTGTGATGAAGAAGTGACCTTGAATGAAAGATAATCATAAAGCGTGTGTTTACCACAATTGAAAAAATAGTAAACAAAAAGCAGCTGTGTATGCTTTATTTATTTACTCATTTCATTCCACCATATTCTGTACAAATAAGACTTATTTCAGGTTTCCCCGAAATCCCAAAGTCATTGAGTAATAATCCTCATTGGCTTCGATTTTTAATGTAATTTTCAAAAATCCATGTTTAAGGATTTTTTGAACCTTTGGAGGATCATGACTTAGAAATTCGAAAAGAGCACAAAAATATGTAGGGACCACAGCCTTTGTTTTTTGAAAATATATCTTCAATTACAATAACTACCATGTTTTATCTGTCTCACCATGTTATAAGGATAGGAACAAATTTTTGTGATTTCAACTTTTCAAATTGGAATAAAAGTTATATTTTAAGGTAGTTTAAATTTTGAAGCCCTATGGTCCCTCGGTAAGGAGTTGGAAAATTTCAAAGTAGCCACACCTAATTCAAATTCGGTCAAATATTTGAGTTATATGGAATTTAGATTTGCAATGTAAATGTGTAGACTCAGCCTTAAAGCAATTAAGAAAAGAAGGTGTAATAATTCGACTAACAATATACAGCATATGTGTTATATAATATGATATGTATATAATATACAGTATGCACCACATATTTCATAGAACTATTTTGGAATTGTATAGATAATAATTACACAGCTTTACATAAATATATGCTTTTCGTATGTAGAATGTAAGCTACTTAAATAAATATACAAAGCTAATTTCCTTCTAAAGTGTTTTTCAGTTGGACTATTTGTAAATCACTTTTCAAGTTTTGTAGTTTTGTAGAACAGAAAACTGAAAATGTATAATTTACAAGGTATACAAAGTTAGACCTTTTTCTTGTACAGTATAATATTGTAGGAATTGTAAACTCATGCTAGATTTTATCAAAAAATATAGACTACACGTTTTATACATAACTTGAGAAGGGTTGGCATTACATTTAGAATTCAGTATTGGCTAATTAAAAAAAAATTCTTTGTATTTACGGCGCCAGTTTTTGTCTTATGTATCTTATGTATATTTACAAGACATCAAGACCCAATATTGCAATTCATGAGTGAAATCACATGAAATAATAAGGGATACATTTATTAACTCTGCTCATGATTTGGCAGGAACTCATTTCTCAAACTATATAGCATTCCACAAATACTGTCTTTTCTATTAGTTTTGTATTGACTCAAACGAAATCCGGTACATTTGATAATATTTTTGTCATACTTATCGATGTTTTCAACTAATACACCATTTTACTAGCTCCCTTTATTCTCCTGCAATTGCAATACTGCATTTTATTCTCAGCATGGAATGCATTATATTCTACTGCATTGTCATCCGGTTTCATGCTCAAAATTCACCGTTAATTACAGCATTTTTTACATCGTTTGGCACACATTCTAGAAATCATACTGACCATCAAAGCTCACTTATCAGATTTTAGAATGACCAAGAAAAACTATTCATAAGCTTCTTGATGACCCTCCTAAATCTATTTTTAAAATAGTTATTATAGTTTAATTATTTAAAATAGTTTTTAAAATAGTTATAAATAAAAAATATTTTTTAATTTATTGCTAGCCATCATAAAATAATAACCGCAAGGAAATTATTTAATAAGGAGAACTGCTTTTCGAAAAGCTAAATAGAATTAACTTAATTCTGCAATTTTACACTAGCGACTATAATTGATACGCTAATATTTAACATCCCCCATTCGTATATCCAGGATGTAAGCTGTTTAAATATATATAGCTTAGGCCCACCTAAGTTGTTTTACAATTTCCGTCCTCTATTGAAAACCAAAGTTGTAATAATAATTCTGAATAGTGTTTGACAATAAAGCGATTACATTACGTCATAATTGGGTTATTTTCAAAACTGGTATTTGTTTATGTGTATGATATTTGCAAATTGCAAAAATAGGATTTACGTACTATTTGCAGTTACACGTCTTTTTCTTATGCACTATACTATTCGTACGAATTGTAAACTCATGTTAGATTTTATCAATAAATATAAACTTGGTATTAATAACCAACCTGAAATTAGCAGAGTAAGAAAAACATTAAAAATTCAATATTGGGTAACATGTAAATAAGCTATTTTTGTTTGGATAATAGTAAGGTGTCAATTTTTGTCTCGCCATTGCATGGTTTAATGTAGATGTGGACCAATTGCAAATTTTAATAGAACAGCTTACAAGCTATATATAGAGGTCAGGATAAAGTCAAGAAGGTTACATGTTGCATGGTGCAGTAGTGTATACCTATACAGTCTTTCGTGACCCTTTAGATACTTAACACCGAATTTCTTAACTAGAGTTTGCAATTCTATGGCATTTATCACATTAATAGTGACAAACAATATTTAAACAATTTTAAATTCGTCTTTAGTTATGAATAATTAATTGTGAGTACGGTTTTATGTTTTAATTATCAAAATTTGAATAACTACTAAATTCAATCATAATCCTGGGAAAAATACAAAATGTTGTGGAAAAGAGTAGAGTTTATGTACAGTATTTTACTTCGAGCAGCCGGGTTTCTTGGAGCAGTTCCTTTTCGCATCGAATATTCTCGGAAGACATCTAATCAGATTGTATTTCTTAGCAGTAAAACAAATCAACGGAAATTTTATGCATCTGTAGTATTTACAGTCACGTATCTATGTTTCGTGGGGCGGCACTACATTCCTGTGATTTCCACTTACGCCGATCAAACGAAGAAATCTAAACGACACGGCCAGTTTGCAACAGTTTATATCTTAGGATGGCAAATGGTCACAACATTGCAATTCTTAGGCCTCGTACATAGGGAAAAATTAATCGGCTGGCTGAATAGCTTACAACTTTTTGTAAATGCTCTTCAGGTCTACAAAAATGGTAATTATGACTTTCTCTAACTATTCTTCCAACTTTTAATGGTATTTTAATTAAAAAAGTGTCATTTGTATTACCAGGAGAATAGTTGAGGATTAATAAATCAACTTTTGCAATTTAGGCAGGATATTGAAGAAACGATTTGCTGAAAAACTGTGTGAAGGACTTTTTCTGGCTGCGATTTACGCATCATTTTCGTTTCCAATTTTTTATTCACTTCATCCTATATTATTTCCCCGTGAGTTCATTTTCTACACATCTGTATTGCCTGTAGAATATTTGAATAAATTCACAATTGGATGCAACGCACTTCTTACTCTTTGGCAATACTGGACTGCCTGGTTGACTGCTACTCCTTATTTCGTTTCAATTGCATTATACATTCTCATGGTCAATGACTACTCTGGAGAGATTACGTAAGTTTTTCTCTGATTGATTAGTAATAAACTTTTATTTCTAAATCAACTCACATTTTCTCTTGTAATTTATTATAGTAATTAGTATTCTGGTTTTATTGCAGTTTGGGACGACGAGGCAGAAGGAAAATTTATTACACTCAAACGAAACTCCGTACAGTTGAAAATATTTGTCATACTTATCGATGTTTTCAACTAATGGATCGTTTTACAAACTCCCTCTATTCCCCTGCAATTGCAATGCTGCATTTTATTCTCAGCAGGGAATGTATAATATTCTACTACATTGTCATTCGGTTTCATACTCAAAATCCAATATTCATTACAGCATTTTTTACTGCGTTTGGCACCGCCATAGCTATAATTTGGATAACTGTTCTCACACTCAGTGCAACAATTTTCAGGACAACTAAAAAAGCCATGAATTCTTGGAAGAAAGATGAACCTTCAGTAAGATTGACAGATGACGAACTTAATCATGGATTTCCTGTTCTTCTCTTTCTTTACAAATTCCAGAAATCATGCAAACCATCAAAAATTCAAGTAGGGGATTTTAGAGTGATCAAGAAACTCCATTCAATAAGATTCATTATGGCTCTGTTAAAAAGTGTTGCACACTTACTGCTGGCCATAAAAAAATAATAAAGTTAAGTCACTTAAAGCAATTAAGCTAATATAGCGTATTAATAAAATTAGACTAGCAATATAATATGGGCCCCGCAATAATAAAGTACAGTTTACATACACCAATTTTCTTCACATAACTACTTTTGAATTGGTTTATAATAAATGGGTTCATTTTCCGTATAGAGGATGTAAGCTATTTAAATAAATAAATGTAGCCTATTCAGTGCTACACTGTTTTTCAGATGAGTCATGTACAAAATCATTTTCTATGTTTGGTAGCTTTATTGAACGGCAAATATATAAATTTGCAAGCTATTCGAAATTAGGGCTTTTTCGTAAACGTTAGCTATTATATGAATTGCAAACTCCTTTTAGATTTTATCAAAAAATGCAGACTTTCCCTGAAATTAGCTGAGTAAGCAAAACATTCAGCATTCATTTTGGTCAATTTAAAAAAATTATTTTCACATTTAATGCGCCAATTTTTGTCTCCCCTGTACATAATTTAATGTACGCGTGTCAATTACAGTAGTCAGGCAGACGCCAATCAACACCTACATGTCAGGATAAATTTGTGTTGGGATGTGCAGTCTTGTGGAGAGACCGTTGACAATATTTGGATACACAACTCCGAATTTTAATGCATATTTTACATTAAAAAAACACGCTATATTTAAATATTATTACGAATATATTTAACTAATTAATAATAAGCTTTCTGTGATAAATTGCAGTTTTAAGTTTTTATTATCAAACTCTGAATAGCAGACCATTGAAATGCCAAATATAGAATCGTTCTTGATTTGCCGTAACGTACTACAATTTGGGAATCTGGTATGGGCAATCCCATTCACATTCAAGAAGGACAAATCCCGATCTGGTTTCAAACTTGTTATCGGAAAACCAAAACGGTTTTATTTTTCTTGTATCTATTTGTTTCTGTATATCCTATTCATTGGAAGAAATTTATTTGGGGAAATGGGAAACAACAAGGAATCGGGACAAAGTATTTTGCTGATTTATATGTCAACAATGTGTATTGTGTACACAATTATTTTGATTCTCTCTTTATTTACGTGGTTAAAAAAAGATATCATCGTTACTCTTTTTAATGCATTCTTAGATTACTACGATAAGTATCTTGGTAAGGATTCCTCCTTCATTTTTTAACTATATATGTAATACATTTTGCAGGTTCGTCAAAGAATTATTAAGGTGATAACCACTATTACGGAAGGTAATTTTAAAATTATTTTTAGGAAATAATAAGGAAACAACTTCGGATGCAGATAATGAGGAAATGTGGACATTGGCTCTAACGTCAATTGTGATCATGTCATATTGCCTTCCCATTTTATTTTCCATACTTCAGTTCGTCATACCAGAGGAATTTCTTTATTTTACCTCACTTCTACCAAAACATCACCTGAATTACACAGTCATCACTCTGGGCTGGGTTATCATGATCTGGTTTTATTGGAGAGTTTGTTTTTCAGTGGCGTTCTACATGGCAGTCACAATGATTTGTTTTATGAGCCTCAAAGAATTATCTAATGATCTAAAGTAAAAGAATTTCTTTTAAATTACTAAAATTACACTTTTATGACAATTCCTCGTGCATGAAAATTGAAAGATAAACATTTTTTGGGGAAAAATTAAATGCACCTCAAAAATAATGGATTTACCTCAACAAATGTAAATTTCTCTTGAATAATAATCCAACCTCAATTATCTTTAATCTGAATGTGCTCAGGCGTATGACCTTTAATTAAACGTATGATCCATTTTGCCAATATTTTATTTAAGATTTGTGGTAGAACTTGACTTTTACCAATAATAAATTAACAATATTAGGAAAACGGAATTATAAGTTGAGGCAAATGTATTTTGTTAAATAGGAGTAATTATAATTAGGGTTAGATTATTATTCACGTGGTAAATACATTTATGCGAGGTAAAATTATTATTTTTTGAGGTAAATCTATTATTTTTCTATTACCAGAATTCGGCATGGGCTACATTATCTACAGATTCCTCCTGACAACTCTAATACAAGCAAAGACGACGAAATTGCAAAAATGCTCGACAACATAGGAAGAGGTTATAGAATCATTCAAATCAGTGCGATAATAATAAACGAACTGTTTGTACCATTGCTAAGAGTTTTAAGCGCAATGGTGAACATGATTTGTCCTTGGCTCTATTATATGGCAGCTAAGCAAAATGACTTTCTCAAAACAATTCATTTTCTATTTGCTGGCAATATAACGGCTGCATATTGGAGTTTCGCACTATATCTGTGTGCCACCGTGGCAGAAGTGACTCAAAAGACAATAAACACTTGGGCTGAAACACTAGACTCTCCAAAGAATGATAAATATTTATCAAAATTCAAAAAGTCTTGTACATATTGTCAAGTGGCTAAAATGAAAAAAATTGATGTAATACAGTTTTTTGCAAATACATTACGTCACGTTGCCAAAATGCTTATTCTATTTTAAAAATACAAAAGTGTACTTTCAATCTTTTACAATACAGAAAATAGGAATAGTATGAAATAGTTTTCTTAATATTTAAAGTTAGGAATAGACCTACCGTAAAGCCCCAGAGTTTTTAACTTGGAACCTGCAAAGAGTTAATTGTTAACTAAAATGATACATAGGTTTGTTTGACCTAAATATTGAGTTCTCATAAACCAATGCGCTTTTATATATATAGTGCGTTGTGAGCTTAGCAAACTTTTTAATAATTTACCAAGAAATTATATATGCACACGAAAGCTGATAAAACCTAAGCCACCATTTGCGTACCATGTTTGTATTATTTAAATTTTAAGCAGAAAATAAGTACTTCGCATTTTTAATAGGGTAACTGCAAAATATAATCTTGATTTGTTATGACAACTTTCAAAGTGACAATATTTTATGTATTTCTATTTTGCTATTGTACTGTAAATCTTAAAAATAAAAAAATAATACTAATAATATATTTCAGTAAAATAGTACATTCCCTATAAGCCATTCTAAATTGCATAAAGGGTTCTAATTTCATACATTTAATAATATCTATATGTAAGTAAAGAGTAATTGTATTGAATATTATTTAGTTTACTATTTAGTATGTATTATTATTTGGTCACTGTGAATCTCGGTTTTAGGAAATGAGCACTTAATGAAGATAGCAAACGTTAGCATTTCTATCTGATGTTTTAAGCTATTAATCGCTGCAGTACTAATTCCCCAAATTTGGATTGTTGTCCAAGCCACTACTGACCTATATTCTTATCATAATCCCTTATAACGATTGGACATTTTGGACAGTGACATTTTAATTATTTATTAACCGCAATGGAAATGACTTAACATTTAATCTTCTCCGAACATAATTTAAACTTAAAAGCTTATTTTCTATTTGGATATCGTGGATATGACAAACCGCAACACGAGTGCACTTTTTATGCATTAATGACAATCACATACATTTATATATTAGCTTGAAAAATACTTTATTTGATAAATGTCTTGTACCATTTCAGAACCTGGTACACAGAAGTGGTAAAAATGTGCTTTGCGACATTCAAAGACAAAAAGGTATCATCTCTAATAAAATAGATTGACAAGTTTTGGAAAAGAAATAAATAGGAAAAGTCTCAGTGGTAAAACACATGCACAGAAATTGTAAATAAGAAAATGAATTAGGTGTGGGATAAATAATTAATAGTTACTCTCCAGAGTCATGCATGTCTGCTGCAATGCAGTACACATCATCATTATGGCTTTAATTGCGATTAAACCCTCTTTCACAATATTTTGATAACAGTGAGAATGTTATTGCGACATGCACGAATTAGAGAAAATCCGATTCAAGCATTATTTCATACTTTTCTGGTGAAACTGGATAGATTTAGTGCTGTTATTATAAAAATAGGTATAAAGAGTTTAACGCTGTCAGCCAATGCATAAAAATGTTTTGCGTGATTTTGTCATTATGATTTGCAAAACACCAGTCCACACCAGTTACAGAACAAATTATGGATAAAAGTATTTTGTATTTTTAAAAAACAATAATTATCTTTAGTATTTTTTCTGTTCCTTCGTGTATAAATACAGAAATTGTTGGAGCAGTCAAATCACAGTCATCAGCACCTCTAACCACAAGCAATTACTTACAAACCAAATAACCAACAAATACATTTTTCCATAAAACTCTTTACTACTCTTTTGCTCCAATTACAATGTCAAAAGTAATTGTACTCCTGGCTATTTTAGCCGTCGCTCTCTCCCCATTCAGTGGTAAAAAGTTACATTTTAAAAATACATTCTTATATTTATTTCATTATTAAGGCATTAAAGTCAAAGTTTCGGATTTACCAGTACTGGATTATACAGTATGGTTAAGTAACTAAAACTGTTACAACAGGGTTCCAAAATGGAACTGTGGCGGGTAAATTTCGAAAATCGGTTTATTTTCAGTTAATGAATTGACTAATTGATAATAATGGTTTTTACAGCTGAGGCCCAAGGAACGACTTCAAGACCTCCAGTGACTGATGTCAACTACGCCAATTGTGCTCAAGAACCAGATGGCGCTTTTCTAGTCCACCCGTGGGACTGTACCCGTTACATTCGGTGCACACACCAAAAAGCTCAAGATATGCCTTGTCCAGCCTGCGTTGTCAATCCTGTCACTTGTCCTAATGGATGGTTGCACTGGAATGCAGCGAAAACCGTTTGCGACTGGGTCAATGAAGCTGGTTGTACGAGCAATGGTGGACCATCGACAACTCCAGTCAACCCAGGTCCAACAACTACACAGGCGCCAAATCCAACAAGTACGCAGGCGCCAAATCCAACAACCACGCAGGCGCCAAATCCAACACCTACACAGGACCCAAATCCACCAACTCCAGCTCCCGGACCAGATTGTGACCCAGATGACTGCAAGATTGTTGGAACTTGCCTTACATACACTTACTGCCATAGGTTAAACTTGAATAGCAATGGACCAATTGGGGGCACAGGTACTTTGGTCACCCGAAGCTGCGGAAAACTTGGCACCGATCAATTGTACTTCAATCCCGAAATAACTGGAACACATCCTTGGGATATCCACGGCCATTGCGACCTTTGGAATAACTTGAGCCAACAAGTTAAAGACAGATATTTGTTAGACCCAGATTGCGCCGTTTGCGACTACAATCCAGTTGACATTTGCTCCGCCGACTATATTTACAAACACGAAGAACCTAAGGGATCAAAAACATGGGTTGAGGATATGTTGAGTTGCTCACCTGGTCTTGTCTTCGATAAAGATCGACTTACTTGCGCTGATCCTTGCACTGTCACAGTTCAAACTGCTTCCGGGGTCGTACAATGCGGAAACCATCTCTCTTTGCCTTGTTAGTAATTGCATTTTCAACAGCATTGACAAATAGAAATTACTTATAAATCGTATTATCCGTTCTATTTAAAGTAATATATATATATATTTATTATTATACTCGTATTTTATGCTGTTAACATTAGCACTGTAATGATTTTGTGCCTCGATTTCCACAAATGTGTAAATTTGAACACTACAAGAAAATAAAGAACCGATAAATATCATAATTCAAATGTTCGTAAAATATTTCATGAAAAGGTGTAAAAGAGATCATTAATTTAATTCCCATCAATTTGCTTTTTCTGAAAAAATTTTGACACATAGCATATAACATGCATAGCTACTAATTATGCTTTATTTAGTGTCTTATGACTTCATTACAAGTTTTATTTTTCAAAACATTTGGATGTGGAAATAATATTCAGTTTCTACTGCATAATCAAAGACAAGGAATTTAATGTTGCTCTATCATTACTATACGGTTTGTAATTTAATATTGGATATATTTATATATTCATTTTTTTGGCCTTGGAGGGAAAGGGGAACATATCTCCACAGCATTTTAATCACTAATCACGAAAATCTGAAAATTCACACATAGCATTTCCCAGCAAATATTACAGAAATGTTGGATTTGCAAATTTTCTCTTCAGATAACCTTTTAGGAAAATCATTATGGTTACAATAGCCTTGGTCTTGAATAGAGAATACGATGAAGTAGGATGTTATGCTAAAACACATTATGCTAAAAAGTTTACACGGGCAATTTTGCTCGTCAAATTGTCAATATTTAATTTTGTCCATTGAATCAAATTGAAAATGAAAATGCGAAAGTATTCCAGCCTCACCTTAATGCAAGGCTTCTGTAGCAACGGGTCTTGACCTTAATGGCATACTACTGTATTTGTACATTAAAATTGAGATCGCCGTTTTCATAATTACACAACATAGGTAGACATAGAAATAATATTCTTACTCTTATTGGATTTACATTTACAATAGTATCTAGCTTTAATAAAGGAAGTGAAACAAATTATACTTTAAAAGTCTTTTTTTCGGAGAATATTTTTAAACCTATTTCCATGTGCTTTCCCATCCTTAAGGCATGGCCAAAATCCTCCTAGAAGGTCTTCAATGTTTTGTAGCATAGTACCCTAGTATCCAAAAGAAAAACTACTAAACAGTCAGTTCAGCCGTTCTTTCTCCTTTCCTCCACTTCTACGGGTGGTCCACGTATGAAGAAGTGGAGGAAGAACTGAACCGACTGTAAGTTAACTATTTGTTTAGTATTAAGATTCTTTATCATTAATTACACACAAAATTGATTTCACTACTCTCCAAAGAATAACAAATATTTATCAAAATTTAAAGTCTTTCAAATATTGTCGAGTGCGAGTGGCTAAAATGAAAAAAATTGAAGTAATACAGTTACTTGCAAAATACTTTACGCCATGTTGTCAAAATGCTTATTCTATTTTACAAATATTAAAGTGTACCTCCAATCGTTTACAATAAAGAAAATGGGAAAAGTATTGAATAGTTTTTTAATATTTACAGTTAGGAATAGTACTACAGTAAAGCTTCAGAGTTTTCGACTTGGAACCTGAAAAAAATTAGTTGCTAAAAAAATGATAAATAAGTTTGTTTGACCTAAATATTAATTTATCTTGCCCCAATACGCTTTTATATATATAGTGCCCTGTACGCTTATCAAATTTTTAAATAATCTACTAAGAAATTAAATTTGCACACGAAAAGCTGATAAAACCTAAGCCAATATTTGCGTACCATGTTTATATTATCTTTATTTATGCTTTAAGCAGAAAACAAACACTTCACATTTTTAATAGGGTAACTGAAAAATATACCTAATCTTGATTTATTATGATAACTTTCAAAGTGACAATATTTTATGTATTTCTATTGGCTACTGCACTATAATCTTAAAGATAAAAAAAATAGTACACATAGTATATTATAGTAAAGCTCGTAAAGCTACGATTGTGTTATAGTACACTCCCAATAGGCCATTCATAAATCTATTCCTCTCATAATGGGTCATAATTTCACACATTTAATGATGCCTATATCTAAGTGATGAATGATTTATGTAATTGTATATTTAGTTGACTATTTAGTTTATACAATCATTTGGTCACTGTGAATTTGGGTGTTAGGAAATGCGCACTTACTGAAGATATCAAAAGTATGCATAGCTATCTGATGCTTTAAGCCATTAATAGCTGCAGTCCAGCTTCCCAGTTTGCATCGTAGTCCAAGCCACTAGTGAACCATATCCTTATCATAATCTCTTATAACGATTGGACATTATGGACAGTGACATTTGAATTATTTATTAACCGCGATGGAAGTGACTTAACATTTAATCTTCTCCCAACATAATTTAAACTTAAAAGCTCATTTTCTATTTAGATATCATGAATATGACAAACTGTAAAACAAATGCGCATTTTTATGCATTAATGACATTGACCGACATTGACATATATTTACATGTATTAATTAGCACGCAAAAAATCTTTACTAGATATATGACCTGTACCATTTGGGTACACAGAAGTTTTAAAAATTTGCGTTGTGAAAGTATCTTCAAGATATTCAATTCATTTCATAGCTTTACATAGCTTTGCTACGCTATATTTACAGAAGGTGCTTTATTGTTGTAAAATGTGATATTGTGAACTATTAATTTGTTGACAAGTTTTGGAAAAAGTTTAATATTGAAATACTTCTCAGCGGTCAAACTGATGCGCAGAAATAAATATGAAAGTGGATTAGGTATCCATGTGGAACAAATAATTATTTTCTTCTGAGTCATATCAATATCTACTGCTACTGCAATGCAATGCATATTATCATTGTGGCTTTAACTGCGATTAAACCTTGTTTTTCCAATATTTTGATAACAGTGAGAATAGTATTGCCACAATCGCGAATTAGAGAAAATCCGATTAAAGCATAATTTTGTACTTTTCTGCTGAAACTATAGATTTAGGTATTGCTCTTATTATAAAAATAGGCTTAAGAGCTTAGCTCTCTGTCAGCCAATGCATAAAAATATTATGACACTCTGCTTCTTTTATTACTATGATTCATAGAACACCGTTCCGCACCAATTATAGAAAAAAATTATGGATAACAATATTTTGCATTTTTATAATAAACAATAATTATCTTCAGGATATTTTCTGTTATTTCGGGTATAAATACAGAAATTGTTGGAACAGTCAAATTACAGTCATCAACATCTCTAAACACAAACAACTACTTACAAACCAAATAACCCACCAATACATTTTTCCATAAAACACTTTGCTATTATTCCGCTCCTATTACAATGTCAAAAGGAATTGTAATACTGGCTATTTTAGCCGTAGCCCACTCCCCATTCAGTGGTAAAAAGCTACATTTAAAATAATATAAATTCTTATATCTACTTTTTATTAAAGTATTAAAGTAAATAAACTTTCGAATTTACCCGTACTGCATTCTACAGTACGGTTAAGTAACTAAAACTGGAACAATTGTGTTCCAAAATGGCGGTTAAATCCGGAAATCGGTTTATATTCCTCTGTCTTATTCAATTGACTAATTGCTTTTTATAGCTGAGGCCCAAGGAACGACTTCAAGACCTCCAGTGACTGATGTGGACTACGCCAATTGTGCTCAAGAGCCAGATGGCGCTTTTCTAGTCCACCCCTGGGACTGTACCCGTTACATTCGGTGCACTCACGGGCGAGCTCAAGATATGCCTTGTCCAGCCTGCGTTGTCAATCCTGTCACTTGTCCTGAAGGATGGCAACACTGGAATGCAGCTCTAACCACTTGCGACTGGGTCAATACTGCTGGTTGTAAGAACAATGGTGGACCACCAACAACTCCAGTCGTCCCAGATCCACCAACTACGCAAGCGCCAGACCCACCAACTACACAGGAGCCAAATCCACCAACTACGCAGGCGCCAGATCCACCAACTCCTGCTCCCGGAGACGAATGTAACCCTGAAGACTGCGAGATTGTTGGAACTTGTCTTACATACACTTACTGCAAAAGATTAAACTTGAATACCAATGGACCAATTGGGGGCAAAGGTGTCAAGGTCACCAGCAGCTGCGGAAAACTTGGCGATAAGCAATTGTACTTCAATCCCGAAATAACTGGAACACATCCAGCTGATATCCACGGGCATTGCGATCTTTGGGATAACTTGAGCGAAGATGTTAAAAAGAGATACTTGTTAGACCCAGATTGCGCAGTTTGCGACTACAATCCAGTGGGCGTTTGCTCCGCCGACTATATTTACAAACACGAAGAACCTAAGGGATCAAAAATTTGGGTTCAGGATAGATTGAGTTGTTCCCCTGGTCTTGTCTTCGATAAAGAACGAGTTACTTGCGCTGATCCTTGCACTGTCACAGTTGAAACTGATTCCGGGGGTGTCGTACGATGCAGAGATCGTCTCTCTTTGACTTGTTCCTAATTGCATTTTCAACGGTATTGGCAGACGGAAATTATTTGGAAATCGTATCATCCATTCGATTTAATGTAACACATTATTTTATTTTGTTTTATTATTATAAGTAATAATTTCATTATTATACTCTTATTTTATGCTATATTAACATTAACATTGTAATGATTTTGTGCATCGATTTCCACAAATGTGTAAAATTGAACACTACAAGAAAATAAAGGACCGGTAGATACCATAATTCAATTGTTAAAATATTGCATGCAGATGTATATAAGAGATCATTAATTTAATTGCAATCAATTTGCTGAAAAAATTTTTCTGAAAAAATTTTGTGTCACATAGCAGGTAACATGCATAGCTACTAATTATGCTACATTTAGTGTCTTAAGACTTAAGACTTCCTTTGAGGCATTATTTTCGAAACCTTTGGGTATGGAAATAATACTCAGTTTCTACTGTGTAATCACAGAGAATCAATTTAATGTTGTTCTCTATCATTACTATACAGCTTTGGTATGTAATTTAATAAGAACCTGTACGTATGCCATATAGCAGAGAAACTTTAAAGGTAATCATTGGTTCGGTAGTCTGCAAACATTGAGGTAATACGTTTAGCAAGTCGCAAAAATGACATTTAAAAACAATTTTATTATATTTCGCAAAGTAATAAAGTATGGAAATATTGTTGGCTCAATTCCATTCGAAGCTAAAAATGATAATTCATATACTGGATTTAAAGTGATCGAAGGAAAATTGAATAGTTTTTATTTCGCCATAATTTTCTATTGCTTCCATATTCTTTTCCTCTGTGTTAGTTTCACATCGGAAGTAAAACTCAATGGGACAGTAACTTTTAAGGCGATGTACATTTTAACTGTGGTAATTCTAGAAGTTTTTGTTTTGCTATTCAAATTATATCTGGCTGTTCGTCGTAAGGAAATCATGCAACTAATAAATACGTTCAATTTATACTTGGATCACGGTAAGTACCAATATTTAATTACTTTTTTGTCATTTGAAAGTAGTAAATTATTGGATTAATATTAAGTTGTTTTGCCATAAATTCAGACAAAATTGATTTCCCTCCTTTAATTAGTGGAAGAATTACAAGTTTACGACATTTATAATTTATACTTATTTCGTAATGTTTGTAGATGCGGTAAAAATGAAAACAATAGAAATTGGAAAAATTTGGGAAAATTCGTTGATCATGATAACTGGAGAAATACTTGTTCTATCTATTGCATTTCCCTTGTACAACTTTTACGCCCCAGGGGACGGAATTTACCTTTCTTCGTTTATTTCGGAAGAAAACAGACATTGGGGACACATTATTCTGAGCTGGCTGATTTATTCGTGGATTTGCTTAGGAAATTTTTTTATTTCAATATTCTACACATGCGGTCTGCTCATTACGACGTGGCTAACAAAAGAAACTTGTTCATCAGTTTCGTAAGTTTTATAAAAAATGAACATACATACTTATTTTAATCGAAAGCTTAAAATAAGCTTGAAATAACGCCAAATTAAACACAAAATGATAGTATTTTCAGATATTCTTGATGTCTGTAATCGTAATAACTTCACGTTGAAATATGTGGAACACCTATTTATTTTTAAACATAATTAGTGTTCCAAAGCAATTTTAATTAGTGTTTAATTTATTATTAATTTTGTTTTCTGCTGTAGTTCCCTTTGCTCTGCAGTACTGTACGTCGATGTAGATTGGACGATTACCGAAGACATTACCAAAATGTACCGCACAATGCAGATAATGATTTTACTGATAAATGACGCCTATTTTCTACTGTTCCAGATGTTTAAATTAGCTTCAAATACAGTTTGTCCAATGTCTTATTATGTAGCGATTAGGCTGCAAGATGTTCGTCTTGCAGGTCTTAGCAATTTAATCGCAATTTATTGGTTTTTAATTTTGGCCTGTGGCGCATTGGTAGAAACGAAAACAAAAAACGCCATTCTTGCTTTCAGTAGATCGTTGAATGAAAATCATCACAATCGCCGGTTACGTAAATATCTTAAAGCTTTCAAAACAAGCTGCAAAATTCCAACTTTGTTTGGAATTAGAAAATTGCATTCCATACTTTTCCTTGAAACTTTGGTTAGAGTTGTTTCTAAATCACTCATTTTACATTAAATCAAGCAAAATTATTTATTTTACTATCTAATCAACCAAAATTATTTATTTTACTATCTAATCAACCAAAATTATTTATTTTACTATCTAATCAACCAAAATTATTTATTTTACTATCTAATCAACCAAAATTATTTATTTTACTATCTAATCAACAAAAATTATTTATTTTACTATCTAATGAAATTAAACTTGTATTTTAAATGTTTTATTTGTTGAGTTTTTCTAATTATTTCTTAAATTGGTTGTGAATTGTTTTGCAAAGTACTACTTACAGAATAAATGCTTTGTTTTCAATTTTAAGAAAATTATACCCAAGAAGTATAATAAAATAATTTACAATTGTGTGAGAGTCGGTTTGGCATTGGAGTGAGAAGGTCATGTGTGATTGTGCGTGCGACGTGAGTCTGGCAAAAGGTGTGTTTTCGGGTGAAATACTGTGTGTTAGCAACGGAAAAAGTGTCAAAGTGCTCCGAATTTTGCGAGCTTTGCGATGGTCCAGTTTTCCCGTTTCATTGAGCGAAGGATTTTGAAAAATTTGAAGTTTTTGTGAAGCATGGAGATCGGGGAAAAAATGGAAACCTCAGTATAGGAATTTGTCCTGCGTGGAGGAGGAACTGGCCAGGTGGTGGGTGGTGGACGGGTTGCGGACGGGGCTATCTGCTCTTGCTTAGGTCTCATAGCAATGAATAAACTGTTACGTGTAAAGGAAGGGACCCTCGAGCTTTGCGTCTATGTCTTAGCAATTTTCTCCGCCCCCGATCGCTGGAGCCGGTGTTTCTCTATGAAGATGAAATATGGACTGGACGGAGTAAAATCTGCCACGTGAAGTGATAGTGTCTTTAGTTTTGCCAGACTTATTTAGCACATTCTGCACTACACACTAATGTAAGCGTAAATAAAATTTGTAATCCGTGCCGGGAACCGACTCTCCCCGTATTGACTTGTATTATACGGGTAATTTCTTTAAGTGATCATTTAGACAGATCGGTAAGATATACCACAATTTAATTTTCATAATTCGAAACAAATGTTAAAATTGAAAAATTTACAAGAAATTTTAAACATATGTGTGTGCTATATTTGTGGTTACGTATTGTTAAAATGAATATTGCGATTTAATTTCGAGTAATGCGCCCTACTAATGTAAGCTGTTATTTATACTGTGAAATATATTAAGATTATATATGTCGGAATGTAATTTCTGTATCTCTGCGATGGGTGCAGTCCTGATGAGACGTAGCATAGGGAGGGGTCAATCGGCCTCGTCTACGGTTAAGTAGTGAGTTATTTTTCGTAGCTTGTGAAGTTGTCAGTTATTCGGTATGTAATGTATGTGTTTTACAATGTTTGTAATTGCCTATGTATATGTAATATTGAATTGACTTAATAATACCAGGGTACTAATCGTAATAATTAAAATTTAAAACAATTAATTATACAAATGAATTGGAAAAAGTTGAACTAATGAGTCTTTGTTAAACATATGTGTGAAATTATTATGTCATGTTCTATGGGCATAATGCCCCAAAGTACATCAATAAAACCAATGAATGAATGAATGAATTTACAATTGTGTGATTACAAACCACTGCACCTGAATTAAAGTAAAATAATGTGCAAGAAATTCCTGCCATGTAATTCCATTATAATTTTATTGTTGATGTGAAACTATTAGCTTGTTAGCCGGTATTAGTTATGAATAATTTAAAACACAGAAAACATCCTTTTTCCTGTTTTGCAATATAAATAATACTGTTTGTGTTATTAACCACAAATCCTGTACACCGTAAAGGGTAGACCATAATTATATTCACTGACGCACTGTTTCAAAATTATTATGTAGAAACAAAATTCCAGGGTTTATTAAATGTTGAAGTGTAATGACGATTATATTATATTGTAATTAACGTGCAATATTCCATTTAAGTTAATTGAGAATTAAGAGTTGTACTGACTAAGTGCATCATATCGGAAGTCGCAAGCTTTAACATATTAATATGTACAAAAATTCTGCATTTGTTATATGTATAGTAATGCATTTATTGACCGTGCATTTGAAAATTATACTTAAATCCTTGTTTAAATGATAACGCTATTACTGTCTGGCGCAAAAGAGTAGGTTAATCCTTTTTATCATTTGCTAGCTCAGGGGATTAAGATTGTTTACATTTATTTAACTGCAACAAGATATACAAACAATATTTATATTTATTGTACCAAAAATTATCGCACTCACTACTATATAATGAAAATGCAATAAATAATACTGTAAGAAGTGTCCGAATACTAAACTAGATTAGACAATAGAAAAATCAATGCTGTGTTAAAATTTAGATGAATGTCAAAGACATTAGGTCAATTAGCTGCACTATCTGAATGCAATGTAATTATAGATAAGCCGATAAAAGAATGGCCATGCCACTGAAATTAATATTGACCATTGCAGTTTCTAAAAATTAAAATCCCTTCAAACTTTTGCCAGGAAATTAGCATAGAATTATCCAATATTAAATGGAAATTATTTCCGTACTAATGTTTCCGTATATACTGGTATAAATACAGAAGCAGATGCCTCAGCTAAATCACAAACATTTCCAACAATAAACTTCACATATTAGCGAAATAAGAATTTCTCGAATCTGTTGACCCTACAACGTACAACCCAATCACGAATTTTAGCAATAAAAATGTTTAAAACAATCGTTTTATCTGCTCTACTGGAAATTGCTCTCGGCTCTTTTTCTTTCGGTAATAGTATCCTTAGTTATTCAAGAAAATCTTTTCAAAAACAATTTTCCGCTTTCCAATTGTGACTTATTAAAATAATAATTTTTGTGTTTTCAGCTACCGCTCAAGGAACAACTTCTAGACCTCCCATAACGAATGTGCCTTACGGGGACTGCAAAGGAAAACCAGACGGCGCCTTCCTCCCTCATCCCTGGGATTGTACTCGCTACATCCGGTGTACCCACGGAGAAATTGCTCACGATATGCCTTGTCCAACCTGTGTTCCCGATCCAGTACGCTGTCCAGCAGGATTCCTGCATTGGGATCAAGCATTACTCACTTGCAACTGGGTTGATCAAGCTGGGTGTAACGGAACTACGCCCACTACCCCTGTAACCACGCCTACTACTGCTGTGACCACGCCCACTACTGCTGTGACCACACCCACTACCACAATTTCAACCACAACTCCAGTAATGCCATCTCCAGGAAACTGCGATCCGAATAACTGCACAATTGTGGGAATCTGTCTGACCTACACTTACTGCAACCGGACAGATTTAGAAGAAGTTGGACCAATAGGTGGCTCTGGTAATTTGGTAACTGAAAAATGTGGAAAACTTGGGACCACACAACTCTACTTCAACCCGGACACGAGTTCTTGCGACTTGTGGAGAAACTTAAGTCCAGCAACAAAAGGGCAGTACTTGAAAGAAGATGAGTGCAGGGTCTGCGTGTACAAAGCAAAGTCCTCTTGCTCCGCTGAGTACACCTACGAACATGAAGTAGAAAGTCCTCCTGGAAGCGGAAACTTTAATTGGGTTGTCGATGACCGCATTTGCTCGGCGGGTCTTGTTTTCGATGAAACGCTCTTGACATGTGCTGACCCCTGTCTTGTAAAACTTAAAGATGGAAGAGAATGCAAAAGCATTCTGTCACTCTCCTGCTAATTCCATAAATTAATATGAGACAATCTTAACTTTTTTATACTTGTGCATATATATATATATATATAACTTGTGTTCATTACAATAAAAATCATTTTTAAAATATTTCAATGTTTCATTGATTTTAATACTTTTAGTTTAGTTAGCTTTAATTAGAAATTGTCGAATTAGTAAACAAACTAAAAATATTCCATCAAACTAGAAATGCAGCATTTTCAATTTTACTTATTTTATTAGAATGTCTTTCAATTCAGTACAGAAAATGTTTCAATCAATAGTACAATTGATTTTTCAATGGGTCTTAAACGGCCATACGGAGTTTAGCTGTTCCTTTTACTATACTCAATATGAATTTTCCCACAGATCTTTTGTTGATAGTGTAATAGTCGCCTACTTGTAATCCGATAGGCTGCCATGATTTACAAAACATTGTTACATTCAGCCGCAACCATTTATCCCTTGTGATCAACTTTCTCCAGGATTTCTTACAGCTTTTGCTAATATGGTTTACTTTGGCCGCCATTATTAGAAGAAGTGTCCAAAGTAGTAGTAGGACAAATGACAAAGCGCCGTAAAACAGTATTGTTGACCAATCCAGTTTAACATGAAATATGACTAGTACGAAATTCAGTATCATAATGCTTCTCAGAATTATGGATTGTCCAGGTATCATGAAATATTTGAAACACTTATTACAAATCGTGGACATAAGGTGCTGGCTACGGACTATTTTTTGCATTTCCTGCAATGATTGTATGTCAGCGTACTTTGCCTTTGGATTATACCTGCGATAAAAATTTTGTTCAGTATTTATCTTTGTTTGAAATTTAGCATCATGAAGAATTCAAACAACTTACTTGGATTTCTTTAAAATTCTGAATTCAATAGGAAGTACGTTTTGCAAGAATAAAGCGAAATACGTTCCAGTAGCAAATACACCCAGAAAGTACCAGTAGAAAAAGAAAATTACAAATACTTGAAAAAGCAAATATTGATTGTGTATTGGGAGAAAGAAGTGCAAAGGAAATATTATGATGGCATATCTGTTGCTATAATAATGGAAGCATGCGACAATCGGAAAGAGAAGTAAACATCCAATAATGCATTTCGATTTCCAGCTTTCAATCTGATTATCTTCGTAGTGCCTTTCTGTAGAAATTTTGAAAACCAATTATAAATCTAATTTGAGAACAAAAAAAAGTCAAAACAAACTGGTTAATAAAATCACAGTAAAAATTTACCTCCAAATCGGTCAGTATATGTTAAAGAGATATTTATATACTCCGCAATCGAGTCAGACTTCGTGTGTATCATTAGAAATACAAAGCTCAGACAAATGCTGCCCATAAGATTTACTAGGCAGAGGTTGATATTTGGAATGACTTCGTCCTTAACTACAGCATACATTAGACGTATAAAAGTTACTACAGTATAACCGTAAATCAGAAAAACCAAGAAGCGAAATCTGAACAAATCTAAACTCTGTTTGGATTTAACAATTAATTTATTCTCATAATCCCATTTAAATGGAAAGAATCCTGTATAGATACCTATCCTCAAAATCGAAGCTTCAAGCTTTTCTTTTCCACTCACAAGCATTTTTGATCTTTTCTTAACCGTTACTTAGGATTGTAGACAATAATATTCTTCTAAGCTATTGACAATCGATGTGTACCTTGGAAGTCAGGGAAAATAGAGTAACTCTGCCCTGCTGGTATTTTCTGCTGACGCAAACAAATTCTAACTGTGTATTGTTTGTATTTCAATTTTCCAGTACGTACAAGTCTATATTAAAAAACATCGCCAAGCCGTAACATAAAGCGAGCCAGAGGATAAAATTATTTGTTTCATTATATAATATATATAATCTTAAATTAATACTCTTCTCAGAGCAATGGAAAACAATTCTTCATGGAAACTCGAAAATATTAAATTTTGCCATGGTAACACAAAATGGATCAAAATTTAAAAAAAAGTTGAAATGTATTAAATTTTGCCATGGTAACTGAAAGCTATAAGTAGAAGCAACAAAAATTAATTTGGCGCTTCCCACAAGTAGAAACACCCAAAATGTTAGCTTACCGCTTCATAAAGTGGGAAACACCCAAAAAGTTGGCTTACCGCTTCATAAAGTGGGAAACACCCAAAAAGTTAGCTTACCGCTTCATAAAGTGGGAAACACCCAAAAAGTTGGCTTACCGCTTCATAAAGTGGGAAACACCCGAAAAGTTAGCTTACCGCTTCATAAAGTGGGAAACACCCAAAAAGTTGGCTTACCGCTTCATAAAGTGGGAAACACCCGAAAAGTTAGCTTACCGCTTCATAAAGTGGGAAACACCCAAAAAGTTGGCTTACCGCTTCATAAAGTGGGAAACACCCGAAAAGTTAGCTTACCGCTTCATAAAGTGGGAAACACCCAAAAAGTTAGCTTACTTCATCATATAATAAAAGGCATCCAAAATTATGAATATACCGCTTCTCAAAAGTGGTCACACCCAAAAACCATATTTACACCCAAAAACCCTATTTGAGTATCTTATTGCTTATAAAGTGGAAGCGGTGTAAAATATTTTTTACTATCCCGCTAACAAACTACTAGAAGCGGTGTAAAATATTTTAGTACCCAAAACCCCCTTTTCATATCTTATTGCTTATAAAGTGAGCGCGCGTTATCTCCGAAAGGGGTGGGGTGACCACGCCCATTTTAAATAGAGTTCCTAACTAGGTCGAGTCCAGTCCAAATCCGAGGTTTTATCCAAATCGGTCAATGCCTTCAAGAGTTATGGTGTTTACATACGTACATACGTACATACGGACAGACAACACGGTTCCATAAGAGAGCCTCTGGCTCGCTAAATGAGTACTGGATATGTAAATATGAAATGCAAGCAAATATATTACTATCAGTAACCCACACAAATTAAGATAATCATATACAACAACAGACAGAACTGAAGAAAGATTGATAAAATCTTCTACGCTTGGATTATTGCATGGGTACCAACATTGCATTTGACAACTGCCGCTATTATTACTTATATAGTTATCATTTATTTGTAATCAATAACCATTAGAAATAACCTTAGTGACATTTCCTACTCAAAGTAACAAAGCTTATACTACTCAAAACTAGTATAACCAGAAACTATTTTGAAACCATGTGCGTTTACTTTGTAAAGTTACGATGAAAAATGTCGTTTTCTAAAACGATGGACTTTTTATCGTGCTTTATCATGAATACTTACTTTCAAATGCAGGTACAACCGAAATAGTGTTGTTTTTTACTTTTTATACTCAAGAAGACCTTTTTGATTGCATATTTGCTGAAACTAAGGCTATCCTAACTTCTCTGTGAACCGTGTAATCGAAGTTTTTGTTCTCTCTTACTTGCAATTTGGTTATCCCTACCTGCACAAAATCCCAAAGCGAGTATTCCAAGCAAGAAATAGTAGGATTACACAATTTGCGTTGTGAAAAATTCCCCGCAATTTACATTTGTACGCAGTCTTCAATTTCCTCTAACTATATACAATGCTCAATTTGGCATTGTAATTTTCTAAATGAGAAATGGTTCATTTTTTTTATTCTTCACTTCAATTATAAGTATCGTCAGATACTTTATGAGATTATTTGGGCGTCTGTCCTTGTGATGAAATAACTCCAGAACAGATTGACTTTCAAACTTGGAACTGGAGCAAATCTAACATTTTATCTGACTTTTTGAATCGTGATTTTGGTGACATTTTGGTGACAAGAACAAAATTTTGCCTTTATCCTTTTTGCAGGTCTAAAATTTCTTTATTCTCTAACCATCCTTCATTGCTTTTATAATTCGCCAATTATTTGCCCATTTACAAATAAATAGCATCGACAGGTATACTTTCTTATGACAACCTATGTCAATTTTCCATCCGTAATGTTGGAGAAATACCTACAGAATATGTCAGGATGTATGACTATGTTTGTATGTAATATAATAAATTCGTTTTTGCTGTTCCTGTTATCACACTTTTCCGCGAAATACCATATACCATGTACCAATGCTTTGCACCAAGTAGTAGAAAGGACAAATATCTTGGACAAAAAAATAGTATGGATAATAAATTGGCATTCAAGTTTTAATCTTAAATGACAAAATCATCACTTACTGATGACTAATTGACAAGGGTGGCCAAAATACTTTGTCGGAATACAAAATACAAAATACAAAATACAAAATACTATTTATATTTTGTATTTTCTGAAAGTTCGAGCGAAGTATTTTGTATTTTGTATTTTGACTAATTTGTCAAAAGTATTTTGTATTTTGTATTTTGTATTTTGTATTTTCACTAATTTTGGAAAGTATTTTGTATTTTGTATTTTGTATTTTGAATAAATAAGTGTCTGCTCCGAATAGTGAAAATACTTGAGAAAATACAAAATACTTTGTCTGCAGGAAAACGTGCATGCGCACGCTTTGCGTTTGGATATCGTTCCAGAGTGTAATCTTACTAAGACTCGGGCAACTTTAGTCTCAACTACCAAGCAGAGATATCTGAAATTTTAATACTCTTCCACTATTTTATACTGAAATTTCATTTAGTCGTAAACTCAGTGACCCAAATTTTGAGAAATTGACTCTTCTAAAAATCCATAACTACTAATGTATTGCTAGAAATTCGTTGATGCGGCTTTTAAACTTGAGTTATTAAATTAAGTAGTTAATATTAACTTAAATTGTAATATTAAATTAAATTGTAGTATTACATTAAATTATGATCGTAAATCGGCAGTTAAAGTGGAAATGAAGAATTGAAAAAATTGCAGTGTTTTGTATTTTATCAAGTATTTTGATTAAATACTTTGTATTTTCTGGAAGTTCGAGCCAAGTATTTTGTATTTTGTATTTTGACTAATTTGTCAAAGTATTTTGTATTTTGTATTTTGACTAAATTTGTCAAAAGTATTTTGTATTTTGTATTTTGACTAATTTGTCAAAAGTATTTTGTATTTTGTATTTTGTATTTTCACAAATTTTGAAAAGTATTTTGTATTTTGTATTTTGTATTTTCACTAATTTTGAAAAGTATTTTGTATTTTGTATTTTGTATTTTCGAATTGAAGTATTTTGGCCAACCCTGCTAATTGACCAAAATATTGTTATATGTCATCTTTTGCTCAAGAAAGTATTTTTGAATCGTGATTTTGGTGACAGTGTGGTGACAAAAATTAAACTTTTACCTTTATTCTTTGTGCAGTTCTAAAAGTTCTTTATTTTCTTTAACTATTCTTCCACAATTCGCCAATTATTTGTGCATTTAGAATTGTAGCATAGGCTGATATACTTTTCTATGGCAAGGAATGCCAATTTTCCAACCGTAATGTTGGAGAAAAGCCTACAGAAATTGTCAGGATGTATGACTATACTATGCTTGTATTTAATATAATAAATTCGTTTTTGCTGTTGCTGTTATCCCACCTTTCCTCGAAATACCAAGTGCATTTAAATGTTTTGCTCCGAGTAGTAGAAAGGACAAATATCTCACATATATATGGAAATAGAGTCCGAGCAAACTTACCAGGTGAGTCATACAAGGTTATAGTATGCAAATATACAAATGCATACGAAATCAATAGTCCGTCTATAAATAGTACCTGAGGTAGCTCAATCAATTAATATTTTGTCGCAGCAATGGCATTAGGTAACGCTAAGTAGCAAATCATCAACAATTTTATAACGTTGAAATTCTTTTATTCTGTTTATTCAATCATTCTTTTACATATCAATTTTTATTTAGCGTTGACTATAATGGATTGACATTCAGGATTTAATGTTAACAGACAAAATCATATTAATTGTGTTATTGAACACAATTTGCATGAATGTAACAGTCGTTTGTTTTTGAATGATGAAGCAGTTAGCGAATTTCAGTCCAAGTGGTTTGCAAACTCCTAATCTTCGAAGGTAGTATTTATCCTGGATTACTCTTTTCCAAATTCGGCGAAATTGTATTGATTCGTCAGCCACCTCTCCTAAGCATGCGACAAATAGCTTTTCTCCAAAAAGGCAAATAGTGGAACAAAATGGGAAATAGATGTACATGGCAAATGGAATGTGACTGAATAATTTTATAGCACTAAAGGTAGTAAGCATATGAATTGTATTTAACCCAATTAAACCGACAGCTAATGCATTTGACATTATATCAGTCAAGTTTTGATTAATTAACCCCATTACTTGATAAATGCGAATTGGGGAATGAATTTTTACATCTCTGTCCTCAATATGTGCCAGGAATAATAAAGGAGGAAATATTAGCTTAAGGCATAACTTCATCTGAATGCAATATACAAACAAAGCACCCGCACCGAAAAAAAATGTCGCTACCGAATGGGAAGTCACCATAAAAGCTATTATGAAGATATTGATACGAGCGACAGGGAATGTATGGATTTCCTCCGGGAAGTTTTCTCTTAGAAACCTCTGAACTGGATTCCAATCTCCTCCGAAGGCGCATTGCAGTGCGAGAGAAATGCAGACAAGAAATGCCATTAGGTATATTAACAACGCAACCTTGGAAAGCAAATTTGCCTTTCGTTTTTGTTCTTCCTTTCTCCTTTTACTCATAAATTGGCTCCCTGAAAAATTGCCACATTTTTTATTTAATTTATAGCTACGAATTTCACAGTTGCATTAAATAATTTATTTCGTACCTGCAAATTGTATTATGAATTGAATGAAGACTTTTGCCAATAGTGTTATCTCCTTCCCTTTGATGATAAACAGCATATCGAGACATGTCGTCAAAATAAGGATGATGTAAATCTGGATGTAAATGACAATTTTGTATGCTTGAAATGTTGGATCTGGGTAGTACAGCTCTCTCAATAAACGGCTTGAAGCGTAGAGCAATGCTACGAAGCGCCAATAGACGAAAAGTATCCATGCGAAGTATTGCCTTTTGGAGTTGGTCAATCTTAAGCAAATTCTTTTCTCATCCCAAGAAAATGGTGTAAGTTTAAGAATACCACCAATTTTAAAGAATCGAGCCGCTTCTCTCCAATAAATTTGGAGATAATCCTGAGAAGATGTTCCCTCAGTTTTTTGTTTTCTAGAACGCTGCATTTTTTTACATTTTTACTCGCTATTCAAATAGTATGGAATGATTGGCTGAGTTTCTATTCATCCTGTTTCAGCAAGGAGTAGACTGGTGATGAATTTTTCGTGGTTGCCTTTTAAATACCAAACATAATTTATACATTGTATAAGGTCCTGGTATCTATTCCACGAAATACTTAAACTACTGAGCCCAAATTTATGCTAAATTTAATTTACAGGAGTGGGGAATCATGCAGTGGATATGTATAAATTAAATGGGCGGATCGGGACGCTTTTATGCGTTGAAAATACTGAGTTCTAAAATACTTTGGTTAATTTCTTTTTGTTTGCATAACATAGTGGAATATATTCTGCCTTGACTTAAATGTTCCAACTTGAATAGTCACTATGTCTAATATCCAGTGAAAACTTTCAATTTTAGCATTTAGCAACGTGTTCACTTTATTTTAACTGTACATATAACTTGTGACAATCTGCCAATCATGGATGGAGAAACGCCTAAAATAATTGTCATGGATTGACATAGCTTGAATTTAATATACAAATTCATTTTTGTTGTCACTGTAAATGTGATTCCTTTAAATAGCAAAGTGTTATGCTTTGCTCCAAGTAACTAGAAAAGACGGAGGAAGGGTTTAATGGTAAAACCAAAGCTTTAAGAAATTTACATTAAGTAAAAGCTTTAAAGTTAAATGCAAGTTTTATAAAAAGCAAAAAATGTACAAGAGAGACACTCTATAATGGTGATGACAATAATTCATTGATTTATGGTGTACCTTTAAGTCCTTTGTAATTTAGTTGCTTAATAATTTTTGAAATGCACCGATTAATGGTAATATATAATAAGTCATAGTGAATAGGCACATATAAATAGTTAACGTTGTATTGAATTGTGTGCAATGTATTTCATCGGTATGGGTCGGTTCTGGATATCTTCCTGTATAATGCCAGCTATAAAACTGTATTAGGATACAAGCTTGCCTTTTTTGCATATAGTGTAATATATTGCTAACTTTTGTGTAATAGAATGGCTATTTTTTACTTCTATACTACTCTTCACTGACAAGGTCATCAAATTGGGACATTTCATATCATAGTGAACTATTTCTTACATGATTTCATGATATGTGTAATTTGTGAGGAAAAAAACTGAAAAACAGTTACATTTAAAGTTTACTCAACCATTTTGGTAATTGTGAACTCCGTGAGATTCCTTAATGTTTATCAGCACGTACTAATTTAGAGTTGTAGGTAGGTACCTATTATGGTCTCAATTTTGTCGACTGATCGTTTTGTAAATATTAGCTTCATTTGCGTTTCAGTAGGTAGCGGTGCAGTTCAGTCTTCTTTTCCTGAACCTTTCAATTTTTACAGAATGTCCGTGAAATTTTTTTCCGTATTCCGCCATATAATATGTACAATTTGGGAGATTTGTTGGTAGTGTACCATATGCAGTTCTAAAGAAGAAAACTTACACAGGATTAAAAGTTCAGATTGCATCAATAAAACGTTTGCAGTATTTTGCAGCATTTTTATATTTCTACATGTGCTTCTTAAGTATTGGTTTAACAGCAGAAATAAAAGCCAATGTTGCAAGCAGCTTTCGGCCAATTTACATGTCAACTTCTTCGTTCTTGGTATCGTTGTGTTGATTCTCAATTTGCATGGTCATTTTGCTCACTAAGTTCACATGACACACAACAGTCATATATTGCTAGAACCATACATTAAGTAAACAGAGAAAAGGAGTTTTTTCAAAGGAGTATTCTAACTAGACATTTTTTAAGTAATGAAATATAAATAATAATATACTTTTGTAAAGCTGAAGTTAAAATCTTATGAAGTTATATAAACAAAACTTAAACAGTCATGCGGAGTTTGGCTGTTCCTTTTACTATATTCAATATGAATTTCCCCACAGATCTTTTGTTGATAATGTGATAGTCGCCTAGTTGAAATCCGATAGGCTGCCATGATTTACAAAACATTGTCACATTCATCCGCAACCATTTATCTCTTGTGGTTAACTTTCTCCAGGATTTCTTACAGCTTTTGCTATTATGGTTTACTTTGGCCGCCATTATTAGAAGAAGTGTCCAAAGTAGTAGTAGTACCGATGACCAAGCGCAGTAAAACAATATTGTTGACCAATTCAGTTTACTATGAAATTTCACTAATGCAAAGTTCAGTATCATAATGCTTCGCAGAATTATGGATTGCCCAGGTATCAAGAAATATTTGAAACAGTTATTAACTATCGTGAAGATAAGGTGCTGACTTCGGACTATTTTCCGTATTTCATCCAAAGATACCATGTCCCTGTGCCTTGCCATTGGATCATATCTACGATAAAAATTTTGTTTTGCTTTTTAATCAGTATTTTTCTGTTTCAAATTTAGCCACGGTAAGAAATCTTGCATTAAAATAACTTACTTGCATTTCTTTAAAATTGTGAATTCAATAGGGAGTACGTTTTTCAAGAATAAAGCGCAATACATTAAAACAGTAGATGATCCCAGTGAGTACCAGTAGAGAAAGAAAATTACAAATACTTGAAAAAACAAATATTGATTGTGTAGTGGGAGAAAGTAATGCAGAGGAAATATGACGACATTTTTGTTGCTATAATAGTGAAAGCAAGCTACAATGGGAAAGAGAAGTAAACATCCAATAATGCATTTCGATTTCCAGCTTTTAATCTGATTATCATTATAGTTCCTTTCTGTGGAAATTTTGAAAACCAATTATAAATCACATTTGCAAACAAAAGGATTTGTAAATTCCAAACAAGCAGTTAATAAATGCATAAATTTACCTGCAAATCGGTCAGTATACGTTAAACAGATATTTATACACTCGGCAATCGAATCGGGCTTGGTATGAATCACAAGAAATACATAGCTGAAAAAAATGCACCCCATTAGAGTTACAAGACAGAGGTTGATATTTGGAATGACTTCGTCCTTAACTGCAGCATACACTAGACGTATCACAGTTATCAGAGTATAACCGTAAATCAGAAAAACCAAGATGCGAAATCTGAGCAAATCGAAACTCTGTTTAGATTTGGCTATTAATTTATTCTCATAATCCCATTTAAATGGAAAAAATCCTGTAAAGATACCTATTCTCAAAATCGAAGCTTCAAGCTTTTCTTTTCCACTCACAAACATTTTTGATCTTTTCTAGCCGTTACTTACGATTGTAGACAATAATATTCTTCCAAGCAATTGACAATCGAAATGTGCCTTGGAATAATGGAAAATGGATTAACTCTGCCCTACTTGTATTTTCTTCTGGCACAAACAAATTCTAACTGCGTACTTTTTGCATTTCTGTTTTTCAATGCGTAGTCTCTATTAAAATAAGTATGGAATAAGGTAAATATTAAATGGAAGCAAATATCAGTAACCCACAAAAATTAAGATACAGTCATATACAGAAACAGTCAGAGTATTGAATAAAACATCTGCACTTAGATTGTTGCCTACCAACACTGTATTTGACAACTGTCACTATTATTACCCACATGGTTACCATTTATTTATAATCAATATCCATTAAAATAACCTTTGCGACATTTCCTACTCAAAGTAGTATAACTTACAATGGTAAAAACTAGTATGACTACCTATATAAGCCATATGCAATACAGCACCCGTGTGTTTTTTTACTTTGTAAAATAACGATGACAAATAGTTTCTAAAATAATAGGGACTCTTTATCGTGCCTATTATGAATACTTACTTTCAAATGCAAGTACAACTGAATTAATGTTTTTTTAAATTTAATACTCCAGAAGAACTTTTTTATTATATATTTGTTGAAACTATGGATTTGAAAGCGATTAAAAAAATTGAAAGGTGGTTATGGTCATTCGGCTCATATTAAGTTCTCATGACACACAACAGTCCTATCTTGATGGAACTATACATTATGTAAACAGAGAAAAGGAATTTATTCAAAGGAGTATTCCAACTAGATATATTTACGCAATACAATTTAAATAATAAAGTTCTTATGAAGTCATAAAAGCAGTCTTGAATGCACAAATTGCAAGATATTTGGCTTTCCATAAAGAAAAATAAACCAATTACAGGTGTTACCCTCTAATTGGTTGATCAACCAATTTTATAAGGACTTAGAATATAAAATATTGATTAGATTTCTTCATAATTGTTCGTAATGTAACATAATTCGATAAAATCCTTCTTTAGAAATCAATGTACTGAACATAAACAGTCATGACGAGTTTGACTGTTCCTTTTGCTATGCTGAATATGAATTTCCCTTAAGATCTTTTGTTGATAGTGTGGTAGTCGCCAACTTATAATCCTATAGGCATGATTTACAAAGACTTTACTTGGATTATTTTGTGTATTATGGAGAGTATATGTAGTATACTTTTGTGCAATGGAATGACTTTTTATTTTTCTATTTCTGCAGTAGAAGAAAGCTACTGTATGGAAACACAATGTGTGTCTGTATGTCTGTTAGTTAATGAGTGAGCACGTATATCAGAATTGCATTGAAATTTTTATATAATTTTCAGAGGGCCTTTTAGGAACTAAGTGAAGGTTCCCTTTAACAAATTTGTCACATTTGAGCTGACCTACGAATAAAAAATAAAAAACTTGAATTTTGAATTTAAATGTGCATTAAATAATACTTATTACTGGCGTTATGAGGTTTTAATGCTCTCTTTGTTTGCTTCCGCTACTGTCTTACATTAGTCTTACATTGCCTTATCATATATTTTCACTGACAAGATCATAAAATTGGGACATTTCATATCGCGTGCAGTAAAATATTTTATACTGATTTCATTTATAGATATGCAAAATTATTGTGCACTTACATCTTTTTAAAATACTACATGTAGAATTATCGAAACATAAAGGTTTTCCTTTCAATTTTCTCGACTGATATATATACTCTCGTGAATAACAACTTCATGTGCGTTTTGTAAAGCGGCTCTGTCCATTTTCTTTCTATAAAGGCACTGTCTCTTTTACACTTACAAAATGTCAATGAAAAAATCTTCGTTCGTATTCCGTCATGTAATACAATTTGGCAGATTTGTTGGCAGTGTACCATTTATACAGTTCTAAAGAAGAAAACTTACACAGGATTTAAAGTTGAGATTGCATCGCCAAAACGTTTGCATTATTTTGCAGCATTTTTATGCTTCTACATGTGCTATTGTATTGGTTTAACAGCAGAAATAAAAACCAATGTTGCAAGTAGCTTTCGAGCAATTTACATGTCAACAATTTGCATTCTGGCATAGCCTGCTACTATAGGTAGCTTGCTCTCAACATAGCCGTCCGTATCCTCTGATTTTGCATGTAAAGCATGTCAAGAGATTTTCGCGTGGCGTACTTCTGGACGTTCAACATGCAACTCCTACTCAAAGTACCATATTGCATGACTCAGGAACCGAGAAAACATTCAAGGTTTGTCTCCTGGTACTACTTCAAATAGTTGACTAGCCAGATATGCCCTTTGGGTACTAAGTGCTCCTTGAATTCGCCAGGCAATTTGACTGCACTAAATGTAAAAGTGTGACGTCAGCCCCGGCATGCAGCGCCATCACACCAAAATCGTCTTGACTACTTTTAGAGCCCATACGGACGGCTATGTTGAGAGCAAGCTACCTATAGTAGCAGGCTATGATTCTGGTCACCATTGTGTTGATTCTCAATTTATTTATGACATTTAATTTAATCAGAAGAAAATCGAGCGTTTAACAAATGCATTTATAGGTTACTACGACCAATGTAAGTGTGAGAATTTTTTTATTGAATTCTTCTCAATTTTGTTTCTGTTTATTTTTACCTATACTTTATACCTAGCATGGTTTCAAATATTTCCGGTAGTCATGAAGTAATAACAATAACTATAAGAGAATAATTTCAACGTACCTCAAAATAATCCCTTTACCTCATGAAAAATTATCACTTTGCCTCATTTCAATACCTTAGCCCTTAGCTAACAAATATTTATTCAGCCTCAAGTATCACTACTCCGAACTGATAATATATCTTTGTCTCAAGTTTTAATGCAATTTGCTAACATTTTAGTACATTTACCTCAATTGAAGTACAAAATCCTCACTATACTTGGGGTAGATGTACTAAAGCATTAGAAGAAAACTTGGGGCAAAAGTATCTTATCAGTTCGGAATAATAATACTTGAGACTAAATAAATACCTATTAGCTAAATGTATTTATATGAGGTGAAATTATTGTTTTCTTCAGGCAAACCGATTTTTTGAGATACCTACATTTGAATACAAGTCATAACTAAAAGACAAATACTTTGGAAACAGTTTGCATATTAATTTTCTGTTGCAGATGGATCAGAAATGGATGCATCATCAAGGAACGGAAAAATTTGGGAGAAATCTTTGATTGTGGCAGTGGGGACATCCGACATTTTATTTACTGTGTTATCTTTTCACATTTTCTTAGAACCTGGAAATACTCTTTACCTCTCGTCTCTTGTTTCAGAAAATAACCGAAACTTTTTTGTTACACTTGTGAGTTGGCTAGCAATACTCTGGATCTATTGGGGATGCAATTTCACCGTCTTGCTCTACATTACCAGTTTATTTTTTGCGATGTGGATGCTAGTAGAAACGTCATTTTCAGTCAGGTAATTTCTTAACCATTTAAAAAATCTTAACTGCAATTTAAAGTAATATTCTGTTAAAATAGGTGCTTGATACGTTCCACTTTTTCAAGAGACAGCAGTGTTGTGGATTCGAAAAGCGAAGTTGAATTAACTACAACTTACAGAAGGATTCAGATAATGATTTTGCTAGTAAACATTGTATATTCGTTATTAGTCAATATTTTTAAAGTCATTGCAAACACAGTTTGTCCATTTATGTGCTATGGTATATGGTATATGGTTTTATTATTCTTAAAGGTCGTCGGCAATTATATCACATATACAAGTACATATAACACAACTGGAATGATAACCTGGAGTTACAATAATACAGGACAGATTTAAAGGCATTTAAATATTCACTGGTACATAATTATAACTATTGCAGATGCAAAATAGTACATCGAATTTAAGAGTAGGGAGAGACATAGTGCAAGGAATGCCGCCGGTTGCAGCGCAAACAAAGCGCGCATGGTCTTATACATTCACCTTGCTGTCTGAAACTCGAAGAAACTTTTTCCTATAAAAATATTTATATTTAAATAATTTTTATACGTAAACAATTACAGTATATATAATGAGCCAATGGTATAATAACTCTAGGTATTTCTATGTTAATATAATAACTAATATTACAATACTAACCCAAAACCAAACAGAATGAGATTGGGGAGCCGAGTCGTGCTTTCGTTGTTATTGCTATCAAGTTGTGCTATATGGCCGTAAGACAGAGAGATATTATTTTAATAGTGCTGTGTATCTTAGTTACGTCTTACTGGGTTGTCATTTTGCTAATTGGTGCTATCCCAGAAAAAAAGACAAAAGAAACCATTGCCTTATTTAGTATTCGTGGGTCCTTTAGTCACCAAGTCTCCTATCATAAATATTTGGGTAAATTTAAAACGTCCTGCAAACCTTCTCCATTGTTCCAAATTCAAAAATTACATTGCCTACTTTTTCTTCAAACATTTATAAAAGTTGTCTCCAAATTACTCATGTTACTATAAATGGGATGGGGATAGTAAAGCATAAGTGCATTTCACCGTATTATTTGCATGTCCTGCTCAAATTTCTATTTTTTTGACAAATTAAATACAAGAATATGTAAACGCATCAATAATCTTCCCAAGATAACAAAAAGTCAGTGTGGATCTACAATAAATAAATAGTATTGTAGCAAAACAAAACATTTGAAGTTCACTTAAAATTAAATCTTTATAAATTTGGCCAAATGAATATGAACATGAAAATGTATATTGCTCATTGGTCTCAATTGTAAAAATGGTAATTAGGGGAACTCTGAATATTTTGTCTTAACCAAACTGACTACCAGCAGTTATCTTATATTTATGTTTACCCTGAAAATATTAATGATAATTATTGTAAGGTAAGTTATGTACCCCGTTAAAATTATTCTGTGGGTATGAATCGCTATGCTCTTATCTACAATGCATATATATTGACTGTGGATTAGATTAGAGGTTTACTGCTTGATGGGCAATAAAATATTATGAATGCATTTCAGTTAGATAAGGTGTAAATATGGGACAGCCGAGGTGAGAACTTTACGAAATATTAATTTACATGTCTCAAAAATATAATTACAGTAGCCAAATTAGTTTAAAAATTTCATAATGTAATTCTCAAAATTTTGATTTCTAAGTTAAACTATTTACTATTAATTAACTGATAATTTTTCTAACTGATGTAGTAGAGTTTCAACACATTATAATTTACCAGTATATAAAAGGTACTGCATTTAATTATAGTATGGAAGTAAAGTTTGCATTATAATGTCAATGTGATTTCACATCGTTTCCTGTATATTTAATACTTCTTGTATATTAAGGGTACAAGATTATTTATGAGGTGTACTTAATATTCCCCCAGTTGTATTTTGCATCCTTGATTTTATTTATGACATTTTACCGAAAGATAATCATCACAGCAAATATGCATTTATAAATTACATGGATCAAAGTAAAATGAACGTTTCATATGGAATAAGGGAATAACCTGCGAAAGTACAACGTACGACTAATAAGACAAGAATCATTATAATTCAAACATTTCGAAAGCGCCAACAATGGACAAGGAATACAGTCATCAGAAAGCAGAATTCAATTATGAAAATAATGAAGAATTTAGCAGAAGAAGTGAGGGAGAAATTTATTCCGATCCAGAGTCGTCTGAGGACTTGAAGAACAGAAGTTGGGAAAAATCTGATAGTCGTGACCGTGACAGACGAAAAAAAGAAAAGTAATTTAAATTTTAATCAAAAGCCCTAAGTTTTTCGAATTATAAGAATCGCGGAGGGATGTGTACATTCCGTATAAATACCGATCTATTATTTTTTCCAAAATCCGCTTCGCCGATCTATTGTTTTCCAAAATCTGATACACCGATCTTTTATATTTTCCAAAGCCCGCTATACCAAACTTTCAATTTTTCTAATACCCGCTGTAGCAATAAACGATATTTCTTCGAAATAACGACAAACCATTTTTATTTCTGAAATTTTCCGAAATCCGCTATTTATTATTTCATTAAGAAATGACAGGCATATGACAATTTACCCAGATGTTCAAACATTTGCGATCTTTTGAATAATAATACAGTTTTCAAAAAACAAGGAATGTAAAAGTGTACAAAGTAAAGTATTTGTTAGTTTGAAATTGTGTTCCTCTGCATGTTTTAGGTATACTTTTAGTATCTCTTAAAGTGAGACTTAAATGACACAATAGACAGAAATAGGGAAAAGTAATGGAGGAGAATGAACCGAACAGAAGTTATGTGAACTGAAAACAAATGTCTAATGCAATGCTACAAAAATAATTTTTTAATGTGGAAAAACTTTAAGTTGTAATCTATTTATTTTAAGAAGAAAAACCAGAGATTCATCCCGAAGTCGATCGGAAAAGAAGGATAAGAGAAGGAAGGAAAAGAAACGTCATCGTCGGAGATCATCCTATTCGTCACGATCTCGGTCCCGGTCTAGATCTAGATCTCGATCTCGCTCAAGATCTCGTTCCAGAACGCGTTCCAGATCCCTTTCATGGTCGCGTTTTCGATCCGAAGGAAAGTATCGACGCCGTCGAAGAAGCTACGATTCTCATGCTTCTAACGACAGGTAGACCAGTTAAAATAGAATTTTCTCTTTGCACTGCGCTGTTATGCTGCTCATTATTCAGTTTCTCGATATTACGTATTTCATAGCACTTTTCACTCAGTTGCATGTAAGCCTCGAATAATATTAGTCGAAAATCGTTTTGAGCATTATTTTTGCAGCTATTATTTATATTAAAAAATTTTGAGAAGTGAATACAATAATCTAATGAAAATATTGCAGTGACTGGAACGGTGATCGTTGGAACCAGGACAAATTCCAAGACTCGTACAAATACCAAGAACCAAACAGTACCATTATGGTTCGAGGATTAGCATCTCATCTGACTGAATTAGATGTAAGAAATGAAGGCAGTTATTTGATATTTTGTAATGACAGGAAAAGTAAACAACATTTGAATGAAATCTATTGGGACGTGAATTTTAGGATTGGCAAACACTTGTATTTATTTATATATAATATATATATATAATATTTAGTATTGGATAATCAATTACCGTCAGCCTCCCAATTCACTTCCAACATTCTTAGGCTGCTTTTCCTCTCATTGGAAAAATAAAATAAAATACCTTCAGTTACACGCTTCTCGAAATAAAATATTCTCAAATCAATTCCCCTTGTCTTTAGATTTAGATCTAGCTATTTACATTAAAATTCCATTTCATTTTTGAATATTGATTTCTTAAGATCCGGCAAGATATACTAAAATGTGGCATTGGCATTAAGGATATCCGACTTATAAGACACAGGGAAACAGGTGAGAGCACACAAAAGAATAGTTCGCAAGAAATGTATCTACAATTAGTATTGTGTAGTACATAAATTCATTTTGTGAAGTTAGAATTTTTGAGTAATTAAAAATTTATAATATGAATGCGCTATGCAGGAGCGTCCAGAAAATTTGCGTTTGTAGAATTCAATAACGTGCAAGAAGCCTCCAGATGGATGGATATGAAAAAGGTAAATTAATGTTTTCCTCGGTCATTACTCGTCAGATTTTTAATCTTGGATTTTAATTGCGGAACCTAAACAATTTCAGGGTCTGTTAATATTAGAAGACCAATCTCATGCCAATTTAATATACAGCGTTCCAAAGTCTTCACAAGGAGATAGAAATGTTCGAAATCTTTCCGACTGGCACTGCACCAACGTAAGTTTGTCTTACTATACCTAACATTCTTATCAATCATTCAAAATTCAATTGGAAGCTATAAGAGCAAAGTAGCGGTGATAATTGTGCGGAAAAGTGATCCCAAAGACATGAAGTTGTCATTAAAAAAGGGAAATTATAAACTAACCAAAGTTAGAATACACTAGACACTTTTAAAAGCTATTTTTAGAATTTCTTACTAAGCTTTTAATGTTATACACCTATTTATAATGATGCACTTTTTATTCTGAACAGTGTCAGGGACACAACTTCAAAAGGAGAGATTTGTGTTACAAATGTCATGCTCCAAGGCCAGAAGAACAAGACCCTGAACTTAGCGACGAAGTTAGTTCTCATCCAACAAGCAGTAAGTTCTTATTATGTAAAATACTTCGATTCATTTATATCTGACGTAATTAAAATGTAATATATGGGATTCTATAGCAATAATACTGAGTGGATTGGATGCACTGACAATCGAAGAAAAAGTTCTCCAGGCTTTCGAGGCCAATTCGAACTTAGCATCAATGCCAATTAGAAGTGTCCGAATTGCCAGGGAAAGCATTACTAATTTGTCTCGAGGCTTTTGCTACGTAGAAACGAATAACGTTGCCGACGCAGTCAGATTATTTAACGCTCTGTCCAGAGATTCTATAGAAATCGATTCTCGTCGGGGTTCGCTAAGTTCTTGTTGTAATGAGTACATTGTATTATATTTGGGATTGAATTTACATATGCATTAATCTTGTGGAGCAGCCTCAATAGCCTATTGCAAGCCTTGTACCGTTGGTTCAACCAATAAGTCTGTAGCAGCCACTGCCTTGGCTGCAGCTCAGTGGACAAACAGCGGAGCCTCTACATCAGCCAATCCTTCAGACCCGGTATTAAGACATGTTCATATACAAAATCTTTTTTATACTATGTGAAAGTAAAACCGAATTAAATATTTTATTCTCAGGACGAAATAGAAAGACTTGCTCAATACAGTGCTTCTGTTTATGCTAAAACTCCCGAAGAACACGCCTCCTACTTGGATTACTACAGAGAATATTACCGCAATAAGTCAACAGAGGTTTGTGACTTTTCTAAATTACAATCCCTGAAAACCTCATGCGATATCAAATTGAATTATCCTGACTTGACTATTTAAGGAGTCTACTGGTTCTACGACGGATACGAAAAAGGGAAACAAGAGCTCAAGTTCAGCGGCTTGTGACAAAACTAAAACGGTGGCGGCTTCAGTACGAACAGCAGTTAACACTGCCCTCCGTTCATGTAAAACTCTGCTTACCTATTCACTTACTGGGTTATCATTTTGACTTATATAGGGTTTTCAAGCATCCCGCACCTGGACCGACAAAACACAGGCAGCATCCTCTAAAGGTATCACAGTTACTCCTCCTCTGCCACAATGTATAGTATAAAATCCTTCGTGTCATTAATTCCGTATTAACACTTGGAAATATTTTAGATTTTCCAGATACTAGTCGGTTTCAGTACGATGACTCCTGTGGTTATTACTACGATCCCGTCTCGGAGCTGTACTACGATCCAAGCACTCATTACTTCTACGATTCCAAAAAACAACAGTTTTTATACTGGAATTCTGACGAACAACGCTATATTCCTGTAAAAGGAAAAACTTCTGCTTCATCTTCTGTTGATACAAAAGATGACAAAAGGAAAGATAATAAACGTCCAGAGAAACAGGACAAAGTTAAAGTCGCTAAGAAAATTGCTAAAGTAGGTGCCACCCTTTTTGTGTTTATATAGTTTGTGGACGTCGTTTCATTTGCTTATCAATTGATACGTTTATTTCATTTTTAGGAAATGGAGAAATGGGCCAAAACATTAAACCAAAAGAAAGAGTATTCGAAACTTCCTACCACTGTCGATAATAATATAAGTACCAACTATTATCCTCAGGGGCCACAGAAATATGAATCATTCGACTCAAATTACTCAAATAGTCGAAATTCTCCCGTTTCTAAACTAACTACAGTATTCAAAGCAATTCTATTATTTCTTTAGAATAGGTTAAACTAAAGAGGCGATACTATCATAATTTTTTTGTTTAATAGTCTGTCCCGGAGAGCAGTACTAAATTACCCCTCACTCCCTATGATGATGACAGTCACAGTGAAGATGACAAGACTGATAGAATAATTAATCCTGTCAATCCAAGCAGCTATAATTTTGCCGATTATGTCAAAATGGCATGCCTTTTGTGCAAACGCCAATTTCCTAACAAGGATGTCCTAGATAAGTGAGTACTCAAAGTTATTTAATACATATTATAGTTGATTTAGCTGACTTGTAACAAAACGTAAATTGTATTTTGCTTGTAATTCATTGGCGGTGTGACTTTTGTTTTGTAGACACATGAAATTGTCTGATTTACACAAGCAAAATATGGACAAATTTCTCAAAGAGGTTTCAATTAATCAATCCGATGCAAGTTCTGTTGGCCTCTCTACATCCTATCGAGACAGAGCTCAAGAGAGAAGAATGAAATTCGGGCCAGATCAACAAGAGGCCAAAAATTCCCTATAAAAGTAAAACATTTTCCATCAATATTATCACGTACACGTTGTAGCCACATATGCCAAGGCATGTGAGACTTATTACTAGCTCTTTAATCATACAAGCAATACCATATTCTAAGTATTTGAGTATTTAAAGCGAATGAGTAAGGGAAGAAACATTCAGAAGCTCAACAACAAGTCAAGTTATGTATTTAAGACGTAAAAGAGCTAAAACTGGCAACATCCTGTTTAGGTCAGCTGCAGATAGTATTTACAACCTAAGCAATATCATTAAGTAATAAGCTAAACAAAAGGTCCAACTGTCGGTATGAACAGTATGAAGACCATTCATTCCTAGAATTCAAGGGCAAATAATATGCGTTAAAATGTATACTAATGTCATACGTTAAGCATAAATAATAGGAAGGACCGAATGAGCTAAATAACACCAATAAATAAAATACTGCCTAGTAAAATAATAAACTTCACCTTTCAAGAACCTTTGTCTTTGGTTTCATTGTACGTATTTAAGGGAGTCATGCTATAGATTCTCCGAAATCTATAGCAAATGTGAGAATAATTTTGTATTGCATCGTAGCATTTCATTTACATGTACTGTAATTTAAATGACTCCTACAATTTGAAGCGAAATAAAAATTTACACCCGTGAAAAAAGATTACTCTTGAAAATGTTCGGGTGGAACATTTTCTACATGTAAATGCTACCTAATTGGACGGTATTGAAAGGAATTTAATAGAAAAGCATATAATCTAAATATTAGTTCCATAATTATATACAATTCAACAAAAATATTGAGCAAGTAAAATCGCCGAAATATTTAAGTGTAAGACAATTTGACAGTCGCTTGAGTGCCTGGCGCCTTTAGCAAAAAATTGATTTTCAAAAAAGCTAAAAACGTTCGAAATAATAATATTGCTTCATTAGCTCCTGTGAATGCGACCTAGGAAGCTTTAAAAGCACCAATAAATAAATACAAGGGAACTATTTAAAAAATTGAAGCGACTGATATTTACTTTTGATTCTATTTTAAAAACGAAATGTCTTTAAGAAGTTCTGTAATACTTTTTCGTCAAATACTGAAATTTGGACACTTGCTTGGAGCGCTGCCATTTGATGCAGAAGCGGACAATTCATTTTCTACATTCAAAGTTAAGGCCACAAGAAATACGAAGCGTTTCATTTTGTATACATTTTATTTGTGTTTCTCTGTCTGTCATCTGGGATTTTATATTCAAAGTGAAATGAAATCAATCAGTTCGGGAAACAGTTTTCGAATTACTTACTTTCTGGCTCTTTTTATTATTTTCAACTTAGTGCTAGCTTTCAGATTCTTTATGCTGCATCATCAGTATGAAATAATCCATTTAATGAATTCTCTTCTGGGATATTTGGATAAAAGTAAGTTTATGTTTGTTTTGATTTAGTTTCCTTTTCTGTTATTGGGATAATTGCCTTAAAAGGAAAACATGTGCAAAATGTTTAATATAAATACATTTAAAAAACAAATGTATAACTATTCTATTCAAGGCCACTCTTTGGGCAATCTATAAGTCCATATAACAAAAAAACATTTGAAGGAATCCTACAATAATTAATAAAATTATGGAAATATGGTTTTCAGGAAAATCCGAAATGTGTAAATCTGACCACGAAAAGCTTTGGGAGACTTCCCTGGTTATGACTGTCAGAATATCGTTTTTTATCGTCGTTTGTATTACATTTCAAGCATTCCGCCGACCGGCCGAACCTCTTTACCTCTCTTCACTAGTTTCGGAAGAAAACAGAAATATTTTGATCATAATTTTAAGTTGGCTATGTGGAGTTTGGCGCATTTTAGGATCGCACTGCATTTTAATGGTCACATTTGTTGTTTTCCTTGTCATCTGTTGGGGAGTTAACGAAACGTCATCATCCGTGATGTAAGTTAATGTCCTTTAAAATTTTTATTGCAAAAAGTATTACATTTGACTAATAGTTCCTAAAATTCTTCCGTTTGTAGCTCCGAATTTACCAACCTAACATCTTTCCATTCTTCGGACATCAAGAAGGTGAAGAAGAATTCGTTGGAAGTTTGCATAAAGTACAGAACTATGCAGATATTAGTCTTAATGGTAAACGATACCTGCTATTCCTTGTTCAAAATATTCAAAAGTGCTGCCAATAGTATTTGCCCATTGGGATACTATTCGGGCATTAGATACGGCAATGTCAAATTGATAATTCTGGCCAATTTATTTTCATTTTATTGGTTTCTGGTATTGGCATTCGGGGCCTTGGTAGAGAAGAAAACAAAATACATTATTAAAACGTTTCATAATCAGAGTCGTCTGGGCGGTCATCCACTTTTAAGGAAGATATGCTTTTTGAAATTTAAAACTTCCTGCAAACCTTTTACTCTGTACGGCATAAGGAATTGGGATTCGTTATTTTTCCTTAATCATGTAGTAAAATTTGTATCTAATTTACTGATTTTGTTACACAAAGGCGATATTAGGAATCCTTTTCTGTGGAGATTAACTTAGATGCAGAAACATACGCACTACAACAATAAACCAGCGTAACACTGGGGTAACCAAGTATCCTCAGCAAATATAATGGAAAAGCTTTATTGATATTTCGACATTGAAATGCACAACGACTACTAACGCAGGTCTAACAAGCAATTTAGAAAAAAGATGAACAATAAAAATGTAGAATAAATAAAATTAGCCATTTTATTCATTTAACATTTAAAGTAGTTTGTTCGAGGCTCCCAACATTCATTTTTTAAGGTTACGAAACTAGCATACACATTTTATGGGTTTCGTAATATTGGTAATATTAATACGTGCTACTGTAGGCTTTATGTTTACAACTCTATTTCTGGAACCGGTTGACCGATTGACCACATCTTCGAACTTGACCTTACACTGGACCTTAGCTAGATGTATTCCAAGTTTGAACTAATTCGGTCAAAGCGTTCTCGAGTTATTCATTGACGGACAGACAGACGGACGGACAGACGGCCAGGTCATTCTACATAAGTATCTGACGATACTTAAACAGTTTTCCAAATGCCTAAATATTGATTTAAAGACCTACAAAACTATGCCCTTATGCTATACCGTAAGACAATGTATTTGCTGTTGCGTTTTAAATAATAAAATTCATATCATATGGTAAAATCTGAGAAAAAATTATTCCTGAAACGTTTACTTATTATAGTTTGCTATTTATTGTTTCTTGTCGACAGCAAATCAGTATTTGTGCATAGTTATTTGCATAACAGTAGGAATACAATTGTAATTGTACGTTTTTTAAAGCATTGAAAAGGTGTTTATTCGAAAATGTACTGCAACTAAGAATTCCACAAGTACAATAGTGTTATAAAAACAAAATTACACTACTTAAACTAATACCCTGAAATTAAGCGTTAAATTCTGCAGAGCATTCGGGATTGTGTACTTCATTTATCTTTTTGAATTTTGCACACTGTGAAAAGAAATTCCAAAAACTGTGGGTAAAGCCTGAAGCACAATTTTCAAGTTTGCAACACAATTTTTGTCAATCAAAAATCAAAACGCTACAATGTTTTCCGTAATTTTAATTTCTGAAGTTGCTGGTTAACTGTAATGTTCTTGCAATTGTGATTGAAATGACATGTCAGTAAACACGAATTTGAATTTAGTAATTCTGTGTCAGTTCATTAGCAAAAAAACCCGTTGAATTTAAAGCACGGTGGCCACCAAATGGTTTGGTTATTCTTCCTTCCTGGTATTACAGAATAGTGACACTAATTTACTATTACTTTTTTAGTTTTTGCCAATACAATAAAAACTGTCTTGTTTATCATTATTACATAAAATCTTATTAAGAATGCCGAATCATTAAACCTAACGATGATAATATATGAAACTTTACATGAAGTTTCTATCGTTTATCTTTTACTCGAAAGAAAAATTACTAAGCAATGAAAAAACTCTGTTCCGTTTGATGAGTTGAGAGCGTTTAAATTTTAACTCTGCTTTTACTCATTGTGTCAAAAAATTGAAGCTCACTGCTTCTACTAATTACGCAAAATTTCCATCGTTTCTCTTTTATAGGGAGATAAAAGTGTTCAATAAGGATAAAATTTTCTGTTGGGTTTTCTGAGTTGAGAGAGTTTAAAGTTTGAATCTGCGTTTACTCAGTGTAAGAACAGGTAAAAATGAATGTTTGAAATGTTAATTGACGCTTCACAAAAATTCGAAAGTTGCTTCACAAAATTTAACAATTGAATCTTTTATGCATACTAGGGGCTGGCTTAAAAAATTGGAGAACCAGCCTTTCAACAAGGAACTCAAAGTGGCAATAACTGACCTATTAATTCAGGAAATAATCAATCAGCCTTAATCCTCAAATCCCATTTTCCCAAACACTCAGAGACACTTGTCAAACAACCGGAGGTTCAACCCGAACTTAATGTTATTATTTAACAAACAGCAGAAGTGACTACAGAAGCAGTTTATTACAGAACCTAGCCGCCGCACCAGCAGCTGTTACCGCTGAGTCTGATGACGAGGATCACGACGACGAAGAGGAAAACACAGAGGCTCCTGCCGCCATTTCCAAGAAAAACTAAAGTTCAATCGAAAATAAATTAGTTCAAATTAATAAGTTTAATAAATGTATTACATTTTAAACCATCACATTTAATTTTTCCGTACTACTCTTCAAAAACTGCACCTCCTATCTTTAATTTATTAGCATTTATATACCTCCAGACTACAAATATTTATCTTACATCATTTTCTGAAAGCATTTACTTTTCCTATATCATTATTATTACTCTTTAATACATTTTTGTAGCTTCTTCCAATTTTCTTTGCATACTACATTTCGTTTTTTACACTTTTCACATTAAAGTAGAAGAACTGTTACAGTGTAATCCACAATGTTAGAAAATAATGAAAACAACGTAGATCTACAATAGTAGAAAAAATTTCCAACGTATATTCTGAGTGGTCTTAACGATTTCAAAGCTTTTCTTTCAAGATATGTTAGTTTCCTTGATTTCTGCTGCAATAAATAGTCTAAAGACATTTCGAAGACACTTCCGGACCAGGTTGTTACAATTATTTCTCCGATGAGAGTTGCTGCAGACACGAGGGGCCATGCTAGATAAAAGGCAGTACTGACTTTTCCGTGCAGCCTAATTGTAACATAGTTTTGAAGAACATTGAAAATCATGAGCAGGAAAATTTGTGCTGGAAAAGCAATTTCGCAGAGGGCATTCTTCAATAGTATATTTAATAAACGGAGTACATTGTAAATTCTTCTCTGACGATTAAATAGCCATTTTGCCATTTGTCCCCGTCTAGAAATATTTTATTATAAAGGGACATTTAAAATACCTTGTTTGATTTATCTTTAACCTGTCAAATTACAGATTTACCTCAATTGTTTGATAGTACTTGTAATATTGAATATGCAAATTCCAGCAGTGAAAACGTAAAAGAGTATTGAGCCCCAGGTATGAAGAAACATCCAAAGTTCCCAAAAGAAGTTCAGCAGCAGTATCGACCAATGAAGATTTTTGCAATCGGGAAAAAGTGACGTGTAATATCTTGGACAACATGGATACTCAAAAACAGCCGTTGCAATCAAGAGAGAATGGGAGATTCCTGTTAGCATAAATGTCAACATCAAGGGAACCAATGCATTAGAAGTCGTTTTCTTTGGTTCCCATGATTCTTGGAGATATACTAAAGGAAATGAATATATTTTACGTTATGAATAGATGATTTTTTTTATTGCACAGCAATTTATTATCCTAAATATTATTGGGTTGGGTGTGAAATTGCTATATTTGAAGTATGAAAACTCACATTTGAATTGGCTTTCTGTTTGCACACTTGCGTTGACGAATTCTATAAGATGTTCGTGTTTTAGAAACGTGTTCAAGTCAAATACAAACACAAGTACACCATTGAACAACCAATAGAGATGGAAATAAATATCTGAAATGGAATATTCTTTTGATTTTTCTAATCTAAATAATATATAGCATAAATTGAGAGCAAATAACAATGGTTGAATAATAAACGCCATATTATATTTATCTTTAGAAATCGGAACCAGTGATTGATTTTGCTGAGACCATCGGAAAGGAACAGAACCTAACATAGCAGAGATTTTAATCTGGAACCCGTAGATGCGGAAAACTTTCTTACTGAGCATTTCAATTTTTAAAGCTCTGTTGGTGTCACTGACCAATACAAAATGTGGGCCAAACTAAAGAACAGGTCATACTTATATATTCAGAATACAGGTGGAATTGGGCAGGACTAGTTACATTCTTACGGACGTACATTTTGAAACATGCCACGATGTTTAACCGAATGTTCATGTTCAATATCAATTCTTGATTAAATTCAGCATTGACATGGAGGTTGACAAGCTGACCTATAGATATGTATTGCCATACTATAATTTAATAATAAGCATTTGCAACGACTAGCGGAAAGCAAAATATTAGTAACATCTTGACACTAGTCACAAGTATAATATTCTAGGTGCTTTTAGTTTCTGAGGTTTTTGATTTTTTATTCGGAGGTCATAGATCAGAAGAAGTGGCACAGTTTGGAAAGGAAAACTACATTTAGCACCTAGAAGACCCGTTGAAAATTCACCAAAGAATTTGAAAGCGTTCTTGAGTTATTTGGACACTCACTAACTGACTGACAGGCAGACATCATGTTTCCATATAGTAAATACATGGTAGTACGGTGCGTGACTTAGCGCATCACTGTACATGTAAGCAGCAATTAACAATGTTAATGCTCAAAGTTAACAATAAATTAGATAAGTATTACGAAACTGTAATGACTCTAATAGGTTTCACTTTTGAGTGCTACACGCTGAAATATCATCTGTGCTTAAATATTTCATTGGGGGTTCCTGGAACAGTTTAAAGGCAAAATCATCTTGTCAGCTCAAATTTGTAATATACGCTTTTCCTGAAGTGCTGTATCTGCTTTGACTTTGACATTTATTTGAATTTAAACTTTAGTAATGTGTCAAAGTGTCAAATCACTTTTTCAACTTTACAAGTAATATTATGTTCTTTATTAGTTGACATAGATGTGTATAGAAATTTAGAATATCGTAACTAAATACTGTTTTACCTACTATTTTACCATTTGATAACAAAAGTTCAAGTATATTGTCATATTGAGGAACATGTTCTTGCAATTATTACATTTAGTTGAAACATCTGCACTACTCAATAATAACTGTATATATTTAAGTCACGAATTGTTATTAATGTGAATGCCTGTTTCATTTATTCCTTCAAGAAAGACGCAAAATATTATTAACAAGGAAATAAACGTCAATGTCATGATTTAATGTCAAGGGTGAGGCAAAAATGCTTTTTTGAAAAGCAATAAAATAGAGGAATGTCTCTATTTCAGTGTCGAGAATGAATTGAAATATCTAAGTGCATTTTGTCGAGGCATGAGGATTTGCCTAAAAATTAAGTAAGCATCCATACTAGAATAAAAACTAATGACAAACCGTAACAGAAGCGAGCCACAGTGTAATTTTCTGTATGAAGTAACTAATATATTAGAAGTTTCATTTCCAAGTGTGGGTCCAACTTTTGGAAATGAAAATGACATGAATACATTAAAGTGTTTTCCTTAATGCCGAGTGAAGTTCAGCCATTAAGAAAAGAAAACATGATTACACGGCAACAAGCAAAATAATTTACCTTAATGCCTCAAGAAGCTTAGGCGTCAAGAAAAATGCTCAGTGAAAATAGCGGGGCTGTCTTCAGGCAGTTGCAAAAAGGCATTTTCCTAGTTGCAAAATTGGCTTATTACCGCCAGCATATAGATTATATTATATTATATTATTACTATATTATATTATATTACATTATATTATTACTACATTATATTATATTATTACTATGGCATATTAAATTATATTATATTATGAAGGATAATTTATTTTTCAATCAAGTAAAATATTCACAAAAATGGCTTTGTAAATATATATCCATGAAAGTATTCTTCTTTTTAGTGTTTCTGGAGCCAATATCTTTTTTTAGACTTCTATGTAACGTTATACCATATAGCTATACATCTTATTGAACATACTAAAAGGATACTAACTTCGGTTCTGGGCCCAACATTTGCGGAAGGTATTTCTTGGAAAGGACAACCCCTCTGTATTAAAGTGGAATTATAATCACATAAGCCATACCGAAATGATTCCATTTTAATAGAAACATTTATAAAACAGCCGCATTCGCCATACGATCCCACAAAGACAAGCAGCAGTGGCCAGTGCTGCAACGTGACCAAAGTATTGCTAAGGAAAGTATTAAGGAAAGTAATAAGGCAAGCCTAAATAGAATACAGAAGGTCGTAGGGTTATTAAAATTCATGGCATATGAATATGTAAAGCTTCCATAAAGAGATATAAAAACCTTATTCTTTTATACTAAAACTTAATACAAAGCTCACATCCTATTGTACTGCCCAAAAATCAATAATTATTCCCGGGCAATCAGAAACATTTCGTAGAAATATATGACTTAAGGAAAACTACCTTCATTCAATCCAGATTTTCACTTTTGTTAGGGTTATAAGAGCAATGAATTTAGGTGCACTCCTTCATTTGACAAATGTTGAGCGTATACAGTACAGCTTGAAGATTTGTATTGAAGTTACTTAAATCGCGAGATTGTCAATATATAACGTGTAATCATAGAATTTTGTTTCTCTGTTCTAATTTATTTCAAAACCTGCTCACAATTTTTATATCTATTAGAAATAACAATGAGCACAACTTTGTTGAAGAAAACCATAAAACAATATTTAATTTTTGCCAAGCGATATTATTGCAATCCTATTGAATTCGATGAAACTTCGAATCGTTTCTCAAAAGCGAAAGGCAAATATACATTGATTGCATGGTACATCACAATAATATTCCAAAGTCTGAGTTTCTTCATTACCTTCCTTGAACTTTACCTTGATATAAGGTTTAGAGGAAATTTCATGTCTAATTTAGAAAAACTGGTGGCCATTACTATCACACTGATCTCCCTTTTCCCATTCATTTTCCACATCAGTATTTTAGTGTTCACCGTCGATGATTACGTTTCACTGTTCAATAAAATCTGGATTACTGCGGAAGTGTACCAATGTAAGTCTCCTGTGGTCTTCAATTACATACATGTATAAATGTTACATTCTGTAAAAATTACCAACACTAAATGTAGATTTTTTTTCTTTTAGCGCTCGGTGACAATAAAGAGCAGTCATATCGATATGTCGACTTATTGTTGAAAATCGGTTCTCCTTTGATTGCAATTGATAGCGCTCTTGCTGTTGGAGTTATTATCTATCTAGATCTCCACCCATACAATGGAATTTTTCGTCTCATCTTTGGCTATGAAGGAAATAATGCTCCATATTACGTCAAACTATTGTTAGCTATCCATATGGGCATGGTTGCATGGCTGGATTACTTTTCGGGAGTATTTTTGGCTCTCATGATGCCACTCTATATTTTGACTCCCTTGAATTGGCAGCGGTATTTGCTAGCTCATTCGTCCCTTGGAAAAATAGAAAACACTGTTTTTCGACAACATAAAATATACTACAATTGCCTTATAATTTTCAATGAATATTCAAGACCATTATTAAGTGCCCTTAGCACTGCTATCTTGGCCAGTGGAGTATTTTGTACAATTCTACTTAATTGCGCAACCGTAGTACTTTACAATTCAATACCTATGCCATTTTATCTCGGTGTGCCTGCTATAGCTGTTTTTATGAGTATGGTACAAGCTTTGGTGTTCCCCTATGTTGCCAATGTGCACGAGTACTCTCAATCCGTAAAGAAATCATGGCTGTCAAAACGTGCCAATTCTAGCGTAGACAAATGTAGGCACAAAGAAATCACTTCCCTTCGCAATTTGAAAATTTGGATAGGACCGTTTTTCTACTTTAAGGCTTCTACTGCAACTGCTTGTTTGTATTTTATCATTGAATCCACAGTCAACGGTCTTATTAGCATAGAAGTATAGTTTATATTATAATATGTTATACGAGAACAGGCGCTGCACAAAATTCCCAGTTTATTAACCGGCATATGATTTGCTTGCAAAGCAATGTTATGTAATAAAAACAATTTATTCGAAAATGGATTAATTCCATTTCCATTACAACATTGCTTAGTTTGAATCTTAGTGTACTGTTGTTAAAGCATGTGGTAAAGTGGCTGAAATATCCCCACAGCTCCTACAGAAAATTATTTTTGAATACTTAAAATTCAAGTATTTATTAGCCTATTAATATATGTAACACCTATATTTATAATTAATACACGTTTAAGTGCAATTGTCCCTAGCGTTTCATGATTTCCAAATGGCTGTTTTTGCTTATCAATTGAAATTCTTGATCCTAATGTATAATCTGATGAAAGGTTTCTTACGGCTTCCACCAAATAAGTAAAATAGTGTGCACTATTATGAGAAAACTGGAAAACCTTATAAGTGTCGAGTAAAATGTAAATGTCAACTGGGTGATGTCAAAATGGACTGCAAGTGTGAAAATGTTTAAAAAATTTATGGTACATATAAATTACAGTTTTAATAAAAAGCGTTCTTAAGCAAGATGTGTTTTTCTATTTTGAAATGTCTGCATCCATTTTAGTCGATAATCTTGAAATTCGAGACACTGAACGTTAACGTCATGTAGTTCATCATTCAAACTTTTAAATGGGTCTCTGCTTATGGCAATATAAACTTCTTCCGTCTGCTGCCTTACCTCTTTGTCAGAAAATACGATTAAAAAATACAATAAAAATTTAATTGTACCTTTGTGTTCTTTCATTACTAATAGATTTGGTCTCTACAAGCCGGTTAGGGCTATTCTACGCGAAGGTATTTTTCTTATTAGGTGCGGGACATACTTTCGTAATATGGGAATTAAATTGTATTTTCGAAATACGGAAGTTAAATAATACTTTCGTATAAGTAATACTTTCGTATAAATAATACTTTTGTATTATGCTTGGATATAATAGTGTGTTAACACTGGCTTTAACTTAATGTGCTTAGCACTGTTGCGGAGTTTATAAAATTTCATACTCCATTGTACTCTACTACTTTTGAATTAAAGTAGACTTTTGTAAAAGATTCAATTCGTTTATTTAGAATTTTATGATTTATATTTTAGTATGGGAAAACTCACCAGGCTTTGAAATTCATTTGTATAGCTTGATTTTATTAAAGATGAAAGTTAAAAAGTTTACATACTTTAAGTTTTTACAAAGAGAGTCTTTTACAAAGAGAAGTTAATCTTGAGAGTATTGGAGTAGAAGTGATCAGTAGTTATTCTCTTCTGAAATGATTTCGAAAGGTTTCTTACGGCTTCCACCAAATAAGTAAAATAGTGTGCACTATTATGAGAAAACTGGAAAACCTTATAAGTGTCGAGTAAAATGTAAATGTCAACTGGGTGATGTCAAAATGGACTGCAAGTGTGAAAATGTTTAAAAAATTTATGGTACATATAAATTACAGTTTTAATAAAAAGCGTTCTTAAGCAAGATGTGTTTTTCTATTTTGAAATGTCTGCATCCATTTTAGTCGATAATCTTGAAATTCGAGACACTGAACGTTAACGTCATGTAGTTCATCATTCAAACTTTTAAATGGGTCTCTGCTTATGGCAATATAAACTTCTTCCGTCTGCTGCCTTACCTCTTTGTCAGAAAATACGATTAAAAAATACAATAAAAATTTAATTGTACCTTTGTGTTCTTTCATTACTAATAGATTTGGTCTCTACAAGCCGGTTAGGGCTATTCTACGCGAAGGTATTTTTCTTATTAGGTGCGGGACATACTTTCGTAATATGGGAATTAAATTGTATTTTCGAAATACGGAAGTTAAATAATACTTTCGTATAAGTAATACTTTCGTATAAATAATACTTTTGTATTATGCTTGGATATAATAGTGTGTTAACACTGGCTTTAACTTAATGTGCTTAGCACTGTTGCGGAGTTTATAAAATTTCATACTCCATTGTACTCTACTACTTTTGAATTAAAGTAGACTTTTGTAAAAGATTCAATTCGTTTATTTAGAATTTTATGATTTATATTTTAGTATGGGAAAACTCACCAGGCTTTGAAATTCATTTGTATAGCTTGATTTTATTAAAGATGAAAGTTAAAAAGTTTACATACTTTAAGTTTTTACAAAGAGAGTCTTTTACAAAGAGAAGTTAATCTTGAGAGTATTGGAGTAGAAGTGATCAGTAGTTATTCTCTTCTGAAATGATTTCGTTTGCTGTGATCTTGCATAGCAGTGGGTGTGTGGATCAGAATTATTTTGTGTCAACATACAGAACATGTCTGGCTTATATTAGATACAAGTACGAATAAAGATTTACAATATTATACAGGGAAGACTGTTTGCTTGTTAGGGACCAGCAGTCTTACTTAGCATTGCTTATTTACCATAAGATAACATAAATGACATAGAGTTGTTTTTTATGTCATACATGCATGCGTTGAGCACGTGTAGATGAATGTTTGCTTCTTATATGGTAATATAAGTTATATAGTGACTACTTGCTATATTGATATTTTCTATGTACAATATTTGTCATTGTAACACAGGACGAATTAAAATTTTAACCAAAATTTTCTTATATGAAATACATAATTGTGAATTTTAAAACCAAATAGAATGCCCATTGGTATTCTATTTGGGCATTAGACACGGCAATGTTAAATTGATAATTCTAGCCAATTTATTTTCATTTTACTGGTTTTTGGTATTGGCTTTCGGGGTTTTTGTAGAGAAGAAAACAAAATACATTATTAAATCGCTTCATAATCAGAGTCATGTAGGCGGTCATCCACTTTTAAGGAAGGTATGCTTTTTAAAATTTAAAACTTCCTGCAAGCCTTTTACTTTGTACGGTATAAGAAATTGGGATTCCTTATTTTTCCTTGAGTATCTGGTGAAAGTTGTATCTAAATTACTGATTTTGTTACACAAAGGCGACATTAGATATCCTTTTCTGTGGAGATTAAGTTAGATGCCGAAAAATACTCACTAAAATAATAAAACGCTTTGTAAATACCTAAATATTGATTCGTGCATACGTTTACTTATTATAGTTTGTTAATTATTGTTACTTGTAAGCAAATCAATAGTTGGGCAATATTATGTCGTAAATGTGGAGAAAATTCTTTGGAAGTTATTAAACTAATGGCAAGTAGAAGTCGACATTTAAATTCAACATAGGTCCAACGTTTACCCAATAAACTACAGCAATTCCGACTACAATATATACGACATTAATGTCTGAAAATTACAAGTCTGGTAGTAAAACTTAAATTTGGGAGTACCCATTCCATGGCATGAAAAATCTAGATTTTGGATGATTCATACAATTTACTGCAAATTATAAAATTGACAGCTCAGAAATAGCCACGAAATTGTCCAAATATGAGTTTACTAACTATCGTATAACTTGGGAAAAATTTGGTTATTTATTACATTTATAGTAAATGATGGTACATTTCTCAAAATACTGAAAAGGAGTTATTCGAAAAGCCATGTACCTTGTAACTATAGCGTAAAATGTGGGAACAGCAATTATACTAATCTAGTAGGCTGAAATTTGTAGCTTAAAAAATGTCTTATTTAGTTCGCCAAAACATAGTTGCTGGAGAAAATTTGTTAACCATTTGGCTTTCAGACTTCTATATATCTTGAGCTGAATAAAAATTAGTAAACCTAAGGTACAGCTTAAAAAATAGGAAAAATGTCGATTAGAAATGTCTTAATAGTTTATCGTAGTCTAATAAAATTTGGCGAATTCGTCGGAGTGATACAATTTTATACGCAACAGGACAATTCGTATTCCACATTCAAAATCAGAATCCGCAGGAAATCTAAACGTTTTCAATCATTCACATTTCTGTTGTGTTTCTATATCTGTTACCTAGCTTTTCGTTTAGGAAGTGAAATGAGTGAAGATCTAACCAGCAACATTCGTGCTGTTTATCTTCTTGCGTGTTTCGTTATTTGTGCGATTGCGCTGATATTGAAATTATATCTTCGACTTTACTTAACGGAATTTGCCAATTCAACAAATTCCTTTTTATTATACTTGGATAATCGTAAGTTATTTATTCAATGAATATTTTTGTGAATTCCCTTCATTTTGTAAGAATTATGCAGAATTTTCGAAAAATTAATGCAAATTGAATTTATTAAAGTATCTATTAACTTATAAATGTGAAGGTCTATAATTGACAGGTAATGCTATATTTTTAGGAGCTTCTGAAAGGGTTAACTTTGATAGCGGAAAGCTTTGGGAAAAATCATTGGTATTCATTATTCAAATGCCATTGATTATAATTGCATTTATACCATTTCGCATATTCATTTCATCTGGCGATCCCGTATACTTCTGCTCACTTATTTCGGAAGAAAAGAGAAATTTTTTTATCATCTTTTTAAGCTGGTTGTTTCATCTTTGGATTTCTTTGGGGATCTACTCCATTGTAACAATTTACACTGCTGGTTTCTTTATTGTTTTATGTGGAGTAAAAGGCATGTCCTTATCCGTCAAGTAAGATTATAATTAATACTCCATTAGAAGCGCAAAAATATTTTTTTCGTTTACTTTTCTTGCTTTTATAATTAGTTATTATTTAATTAGTTAATTAATTATTAATTTAGTTATTTTCTTGAAACAGATCTTCATTTGAATACCTCATCATAACTTCACAGCCCTCAGATGGTCATCAAGTGAAAATGGCTACAGAAGTTTGCACAAAGTACAGAACTCTTCAAATATTGATTTCACGGCAAAATGGGTTACTGTGTTCGCTAATTAAAATATTGAAAATCTTTCTGCATTTACTTTGCCCATTGTTACACTACGCTGCTATTAGACACGGCAAAGTTCATTTCATGATTCTCAGCGGCATCAGCACCTTGAATTGGTTTTTTGTATTGGTGATCGGGGCTTTGGTAGAAAAGAAAACAAAATCCATTATTGAAATGTTTCATAAGAGCGTTGACTGTGGTGGTCAACAATTTATAAAAAATGAATACTTTCTTAAGTTTAGAAAATCCTGCAAGAGTTTTACTCTGTACGACATTAGAATTTTCCATTCATTACTCTTTCTTAAGCATTTAATAAAAGCTGTATCCAAATTACTACTTTTGTTTAAAAGTAATTAATGAAGTGTGGTATTTTAATTTCAAATCCTTCCATATATTTATAGCAAACTTAGATCTTGTTAAGTTGTAATTTTATTGTTGTGAATTGCAATTGTAACTGAAAGAGGTATTCATTATTTAGAAAATAATTACAGAAAATTGACACAATAAAGAAAATGACAACGCATATTTTCTAATTTAATATAATCAGACCTGCATTGAGTAGGAGTGTAAAGTAAGCAATAAAAATTAAATGTTTGGAATTAGGTATATATTTGATGGGCTCTGAGCCCAGGTACGTTATGAGCTAACACTAGTTGAATTTATATGATAATAACTTTACTCCTATTATAGATGACGAAATAAAAATTAGCATAATTATTGATAGACATATTAGGGTTTCCGCAAAATTTCACCCCAAAAGCTCATACAGAAAATTATTAGTGAATACTTAAAATTGCCAGTCAAATAGTTAATTTTTAGCTGTCATTCATAATAACCTTTTTTCGGGTGAAACTGCTGGGATGACATTTTGGGGAAACGTTGATTATATGTCTGTCAATAATTGGACCAATTTTCATTTAATCATCTATAATAGGAGTAACTATAATTGGCATATAAATTCAAATAATACGGGCTCACAGCCTAAGTGGACTCAGGGGCGGTGACATATATATAATGACATGTTTTTGTCAAATATAAAAGTAAAGCAGTGAATTATGGGTTACATACTTTACGAAATTGCGATTAGCTTCAGAAAAATTAAACTGAGCTGTCATTTGCTATAGGCTCACTGAACAACAGGAGAAATTTGTTTTCAATCCTTCCTAAATTTCTTATCTGATTTTAAATATGATGACAAATACAAAAGCACCTCAATATTGGTCGTGCGTTTAACGTTATTTAAAATAAATGCAAGAAAATGTATCATTTTCCAGGGTTATCATTAATTACCACTTAGAAGAACAATTGTACGTTTGCTAAAACCCTGAAAAGGAGTTCCATTCGACAATACATTTTAACTAGGAAAGCCACAAACACAATGTTAGGCAGCAGAAAAATATACTAATTAATCAAATACATGGAATTTAAACGGGTATCTTATTGAGGTGTGTAAAGAATTCTTGATTTTCTACACCATTTGACTTTCCCACTTCACCAAACATGGAACGCAATTTTAGAAATAAAAGTGGTAGCACAATATTTAAGTTCTGAACTCAAATTCAGAAATAAAATGCCCACCAAAAAAGCTTTAATAATTTGTCGTGATATAGTAAAATTTGGCCAACTATTTGGAGCCATACCATTTCATGTTCAACCAGACACGTCGTACTCAGCATTTAAGCTTAAAACTCAAAAAAATGGAAAACGTTTTCATTTATTTACATTTCAACTGTGTTTCTCCATCTGCTATATAAGTTTTCGCTTTGAAAGCGAAATAGATGCAAATATGGCAAGCAACTTCCGTGCTCTTTTTCTTCTTGCGTTCGCCACTATCCTTACAGCTGTGTTGGTTTTGAAACTAATTCTCATGCTTTGGAAAAATGAAGTCTGTAATTTCATTAATTCCATTTTAACATTTCTAGATAAAGGTAAGCATTTATTTAAACATTAAACGTTTTGGCAAGCCAATAATTAATTTTTTAGAAAAATCTGAATATAAGTGCACCACACAACAGTTTTCCACTGTTTTGTTTCATTTTAAATTTCTTAACTAACAGAAAATCTAAAAGATTTTACACCAGGTTGTTGGAATGGAATAGTCATTGCTATTTTGTTCTTAGTCTGATAATAAAGGGGATCATTTACACGCTCCTCAAAAAATAATCGGTTTACTTCAAGAAAAATAATTTACATTTAAAAACACTATACCTCATATAAATACATTTAGCTAATAAATATATATCTTGTCTCAATTATCCTTACTCTGAACTGATATTATACCTTTGTCTGAAGGTCTAATGCAATTTGCTAATGTTTTAGTACATTTGACTCAAGTAGAGTACAATATCCTCACTATACGTGAGCTAAATATAATAAAACATTAGCAAATTGCTTGCATTAAACTTTAGGCAAATATATATTATCAGTTCGGAGCGGAGTAATGATACTTGAGACAGGATATATTTATTAGCTAAATGTATTTATAAGAGGTAAAATGATTATTTTTCTTGAGGAGAACCGATTGTTTTTGAGGTATAATTAAATACAAGCTACCTATATAATTACCATAAATAAACAAAAATTGTACATGTTTGCGTACAGAACATACTGAATTATGTAAATCTGAAAACGAAAAGTTGTGGGAGACATCGTTGATTCTGATGGTCAAAATACCACTTGTTATTTTTGCTTGTTTTACCTTTCCGGCACTCTATTCACCTGAGGATACTCTCTACCTTGGTTCACTTGTTTCAGCAGAAAACCGAAATTTCGTCGTTATTATACTAAGTTGGTTATTCGCACTTTGTCTTTCTTTGGGGTGTTACTTCATTACTACATGTTTCGCTGTTGGTTTCTTTATATTCATGTGGGTGGTAAAAGGCGCATCATCATCAGTCATGTAAGCTTTCTAAATATTTTTACGATTCTTCAAAAAACCTTATTCTCCTGACCAGAAATATTTTTTTCACCGAACAGCTCTTCATTTCGCAACCTGACATCTTTACATTCTTCAGACAACAACCAAGTAACAATTGCCGCTGAGGTTTCCAGAAAATACAGAACACTTCAGATAATGGTTTTGCGATTAAATGGTTTCAGTGCTGCCTTTAAAATGATAAACACTACTATACGTATAGTATGTCCTTTAGCTTACTATGCGGCCATTAGACACGGTTATATTCAGTTGATAATTCTTAGCAATCTAGATACATTTTATTGGTTTTATTTTTTGGTATTCGCGGCCTTCGTAGAAAAGAAAACAAAATACATCATTCATATATTTTACAAAGAAGGTAAACAGATTTTAAGGAAGTCGATGTTTTTTAAATTTAGAAAATCCTGCAAGAGTTTTACTTTGTTCCAAATACGGAGTTTTCATTCATTGCTCTTCCTTAAATTCCTAATGAAAGCGGTATTAAAATTGCTTATTTTGTTTTGAAGAAATTAGCAAGGTAATGATAATTGGAAATTTGGGGATGGGTAGGCCTAATGCAACAGGGCCGAAAATTAATTCAAATTCAGATCAATTAGTTCTTTTAAATTTATGAAACCTGTAAAAAATTACTAATAATATATTGTTTCGGATTAATCATGAATAAATGGAATAGAAATTGTTATATCGAAATGATAATGTAAATATTGTTTAAATCATTTTGTATATAAAGGCTAAATGTATCATGGGCATTTAAATGCTAACTCTAATTTAATGATTCCTAGAATTTGCAAAGGAATACGAAAATTACAGTTTACGGTCACAGCCCTACGGGAAAGTAAGCACAATCAAAATTGTGCATACATAAAAAGTTTGATAACTATAAAATAAATTGCACTTGATTGGAAAATTGATAGCTGAAACCTGTTTCAACAATTAAATAAATGATATGGTATGTAAATTGAAGCATTAAAAATTGAAGAAGCATGTAGGCTGGAAATCAGGTATACAATATGTACAATTTGTGAATTCGCGAAGTTGATTTCATGTAAGCACCTGCACGAAATTCAATTCACAGTGCATGAAATGCACAAAATGCAAAGTGCCTGAAACGCACAAAATGCATTAATATAGACTATTTAGTCATGGTATCCATTGTGGTAATTCATATTTCGTGCATTTCATGCATTTTATGCACATTCAATTGCTTCTCCAAAAAACCGAACACGTTCTAAATAACACTAACTCCATTTTAGGGAAATATGTCCAACAAGACCACTCTTTTGAAAAGTTTAAAGAAGTTTTCTAAAAATGTTTAGTAAAATATTAGAATTTGGACAATTTCTTGGATGGAGCGATACCATTTTTTGCAGAAGCAAACAATTCATGAATCTAAAACAGACTTGTTTATTTGTAGAAAATTCTACATAGTAAAAAAATTGTCTACATTTTACTATTTGGATGTTTTGCTGGTGAACCAAAAATCTTCAATATGGAATTCTACTTTGGTATTGTTTACTTGCACTCTGTTTCTTTTAAAGCTACTATGCAATTTCTTAGAAAAAGTACACAGTAAAAAGTGGTTCAGTGAAACGCCCCCTATTTGCGTCATTTTTTATGCTTCTTTGATTTGAACTTTTTAATTAATATTTCAGTCTTTATTGCGGATCATATTGAAGAATGCCGACTATCACGGCTAGCACATATTTATCTATAAATTACTTCACAAGTATTTTATAAAGGGAAAACAATTGTAAGGATAAAAACGAAGTTGGGAGGCGGGCACTTACAATCAAAAAAGCAAATAAGTCCGATTACAAATTTACGAAACTCGAAGGAAATTATTAGGTTGGCCCGTTTGAAGTGCAATTTAGAGCTGAGCTACGAATTTTTTCCAGGAAGACATGAATTAGAAAGTTATTAGATTGGAACTGCCGTTTTTCAAATAAAAATGTAATTACATTGTAGTTCCTTTACTAAATATTGGGAACTCACTCCACGTTATTTTCAAAACCTGGATTTTAGATGATTCCTACAATTTATAGTAAATTAAAAATCACTGGGCAGTTCTGTAAGGTTATTTAGGACATTTAAAATTCAATGCTTCCTGTGTTAAAACATTGAAAAGGTTTATTCGAAAAAGTGCTGCTACTTGGAATTACATAAAAAGTTATCAGTGTACATAACGCGTGCAAGCTCGATATACGTTTTATTGAGCCTCCGAAAATTTTTAAATCATTTATCTTTCCCACGGCTTAAAATACAATTATGTCGATTAAAACTGCTTTAATAATTTATCGTAATCTGATAAAATTTGACCAATTCTTTGGGTTTGGGGCGATCCAATATTATCCTGAGCCAGACAATTCATATTCTACATTCAAACTTAAAAAGCATAAAAGATCATTAGGTTTTCACTCATTTACATTTCTATTGTGCTTTTATATCGGCTATCTAGCTTTTCGTTTCGGAAGTGAAATTAATGCAAAAGTGGTCAACAGTTTCCGCGTTCTTTACCTGCTAAATTTTTACGTCATTTTTACAATTGCGTTGGTTATGAAATTATATCTGCTGGTTTACATCAACGAATTTACTAGTTTCAAAAATTCATTTCTATTATACTTGGATAATCGTAAGTTACTAATTTTAATAAATCTTTTGGATTGTACAGAAAATTTTGTATGATTTCCTCCAAAAGTATTTTAATTAAAACCTAACACAATTATGCATATTTTCAGGAGTTTCTGAAAGGGGTAACTTTGTTAGCGAAAAACTTCAGAAGAAACTTCAGAAGAAGCAATCATTGGCCTATTTGGTTATCATTACACCATTGGCTATGTTTGGTTCACTAACATTTCACGTATTCATTTCTCCTGGCAATCCTGTCTACCTCTCCTCACTTATTCCGGAAGAAAATAGAAATTTTGCTTTCCTCTTTATAAATTGGTTGCTTTTACTCTGGATTTATATGGGGAGCTACTACATTGTAACGGTTTACTTTGTTAGTTTCTTTATTGACATGTGGGGAGCAAACGGAATGTACTTATCACTCAAGTAAGTTGTAAATGGGATTACTTTATTCCCCTATAAAGATAATACCTTTTTTATTAAAAAATTTCCATAAGAACAATCAATTGACTGCAAAAATATTATTGTACCATAAGAATATTTATTTTATCATAAGTAAAGTAGTTTTTCCCTACATATTATGTTAGGTTTTCTTATTATGGTATAATTAATGATATTTTGTGGATCGAATTTAGTTTTGAGGAAAGAAAAACCTAAGAATTTTACGATTCTTATGGCAAAATAATATTTTTGTGGTAAATTTTATGGAAAAAAGACAATTTTGCTTTTTCTAATAATTAGTTTTCTGTAAAACAGATCTTCATTTCGATCCCTCACAAGTTCGCAAACTTCAGATGACTACCGACGTCAATTTACAATTGCGACGGAAGTCTGTACAAAGTACAGAACACTTCAGATATGGATTTTACGACAAAATTGCTTTTGCCTTGCGTTGATGAAACTATTGAAAATCAACCTGCATATACTTTGCCCATTGTTATATTACATGGCAATTAGAGAGGGTACTGTTTATTTCATAATTCTCAGTAACATGTGCACATCGAATTGGATTTTTGTAGTGCTGATAGGCGCTTTGGTGGAAAAGAAAACAAAATCCATTATTGAAATGTTTTATACACCGGTTGATAAGGGTTGCCGACAAACATTGGCCAGTAAATACTTTTTTAAGTTTAGAAAGTCCTGTAAAACTTTTACTTTGTACGAAATTAGAAATATCCAGTCCTTGCTCTTTCCTCAATATTTGGTTAAAGCAGTGTCCAAATTGCTCATTTTGTTTTAAAGCAATTAGCAAATTTTTGGCGGTTTTCTGGGAATTTTGTCTTTCATTTTTTTATCCATTATAATTCAAGACTATTATTAAATTATACTTCTACTGTCCACTATAGTTGTATTATAAAATATTTTCGTGAATTAAAAGTACAATAAGGTAAACTCAAAGCAACCCAAAAATTATATTGTAGTAAGACAGGAAGTGCATACAAAATAATATACCACTGAAGAAACAACGTACAATTTGTACCAAATGCATGTAAAATTTATCAAAACCAAAAGTGGAAGGTATATAGTAAAAATTACCGTAATTATTCTAATAAGACACCTACCCAAAATGATACAGTGGAACCTACTAAATCATTTTGTATGAAATGTAAATACATTAACGGTATTTAAATGCCAACTCTAATTTGAATAGTGCTTACCATTTGTAGAGAAGTAAATTACAGCCCTACAGTGAAGTGTGCACAAGAAAAATGATTTAAAGTTTGATAAAGATAAAATAAAATTGTAATTTGTTGATATAGAGAGTATAACTTTTTATTACATTATTTAAAAGTATAATTTGTAAACAATATTGGATAGTAAAACTAAGACACATTTCTTATCGTTTTACAGGCATTTTTTATTTCAAGAATGAATATATTCAAGAGGCATAAATAATATCATAAAAATTATTTGAAATATGGCACTAATGTTAGTTTTCGACAACTAGTAACCATGTGTTATGTAAATGCGGAAATTATCCTTTTTAAAAACTATTGATAGTAATTATTATTGACCGCCAATGGCCTTTCTGTAGATTGCAACTGCACCATTGTCCGAAGGACGAGTTCCTCATTAAATGGTTTCCCAATTAACTGAACTGAAATAGGAGTTCCCACTGATTCTTTTGTCGACTGTAAAGGAATATTAAAAATAAAAATATTGGTTTCAGTAACACAGTCTTCCAAATATTTTTGCATTGATAAAAATACGAGTTTTGGAAAAATATATTCAGCTGCTAGCTACACTTACTTCCTTCGCCAACCGTAATAGAGAATCTCCTTCATCATCATACTCGTCAATACGTGTTCCTGATTCGACTCCATAAGGAACGACTCCAGCAGGGAAATCAACGAAATTCCACAACATTGTATAAAGAACAGCCCCTATTATTTCCCAAAAATGTATTTACTACATTTACGTTAGCGATTTTAAAAATAAATCCCAACCTTCAATGAAATCACTTAGAAATCAATACTAATACTGAATATTAGTATTTTAAATTATTGTAAACGTTATAATTATATCGATGCTAATTTTTTAAATGAAAAAATCATCGTTAACATCAAAATAAAATTAAAAAGTCGTACCAAAAAGTGGTCCAGCGTCCTCCAGTCTGCAAGCAGGAAACGGAAAGGTTGGTGCAAGTATCAAATCCAAATTGAATTTACTCATATCAGATAAAATAGTTGAAATCAACTTGTCTCGTTGACTCATCAAATCCCAGACATCCAAATCAGTGCTTTGATCAAGACCTCCTCTACAAAGCATGGTTGTTCTCGCGGAATAAGAAGAAGAGCAGGGCCAAGTGACTGGATTGAAATACTGAGTTACTCTTCGAACCCAGTCAGGTTGTCCGCAGATGCTCCGAAGACCTTCCAGTCCCTTAGCATTGGGTTCGTTGGCGAAAAGTTCTTTAAGTGCTGAATGGCATCCAAAATCTATGCAAAAGACGTCGTTCATCAGTTTCATTATGTTCCAGTCATTTTCAATTTCAAAGGGAACCACGGTGTGTCCCTTGGATTCCAGTGCTTTCTTTGCACTAAGCACTGTCTCCATCGTGTCCCCAATGGCAGGGAAGAAACTCAAAGATGTGTAGTAACCAATCCTTAAGGGTTTCTCTGACTTGAAAACCTTGGAAATCCACAAACAATACGAAAATATTAAACAAAAAGCAATCGCATTTCTGTAATACTTTAGAAGTCTTAAATTTTTTTAATAACTAATATCAAGTCCTTTTCGTTAAATTGAATCTTAATTATGAAAAAACATTCTGTATAAATGGCTGAATTTCCAATTCATTTATATCATTACCATTATTGAACATGTTTTTAACATACCTCATCATTCCAGGGTATCGGCGCAGCTTTAGGATCATGAGTATTCTGCATATTATTTATTGTAAGAGCACGGAATACGTAAGAAACCGTTTTCGCATCTGCAGCCAAGATTCCGGGAACTCCTTTAACTACAAACGTGTTTAGATATATAATTAATTACAGTTTACATGAGAATATATTTTTCAGTCGAAATAAAGGGGGGTATTTATATTTAAGTATTTCAAATCTTTGTGTGCTAACAATTAGTAAATGGTATAGAAGATGCGTAAAAGTGAATTATAATAAAATCTGAGGTTTCCGAAAAAATGAAGGGGGATATTTAAGCACATCTCAAAAGTAATCGGTTTACCTCAAGAAAAATAATTGTTTTTACCTCATATAAGTACATTTAGCTAATAAATATTTATCCATTCTCAAGTATAATTACTGTGAACTGATAATAAACCTTTGCCACTAGTTTAATGCAATTTGCAAGTGTTTTAGTACACTTAGGTCAAGTACAGTAAAAAATCCTCTTTGTATCTGAGCTAAATGTTCTAAAACATTAGCAAATTGCATCAAAACTTGAGGCAAGGTAATTATCAGTTCGGAGTATTGCTACTTGAGACTGTATAAATATTTCTTAGCTAAAAGTTTTTATATGAGATAAAATGATTATTTTCCTTGAGGTAATCCGATTATTTTTGAGGTACACTTAAATACAAGTCTAAAATTAATATCTTACGTCCAACGCATTTAGGAAGAGCAGATACAATTCCCTTAGAGCTAAGTCTGTTCTGAGTAGGAAGCAGAGTGCAAAGATTACTGAAATGAGCGGGAATTCTAACGGAACCAGCGATATCCGTGCCAGTTCCAAATGGAGCGCCACCAGCAGAAATTAAACAAGCCGTGCCACAACTAGAGCCCCCTGGTGCCAGTTTTCTATCCCGATTGTTCACCGTTTCTCCATAAATTGGATTGTCGCTTGAGTAACTGAACAGAGTTTGTGGAATATTAGTTTTGCAGAAAGGCACTGCTCCGAGATCTATCAGCGTCTGAACCAAAATGCTATTTTTTTCCGCTGGCTTGTTCAGATTTTTCCCTAAACCAAGTGTTGTGTCCATTCCCTGGATATCGTGGTCATCCTTTATGCAAACGGGCATTCCATGCAATGGTCCTTTTACAGAACCTAATTTATCCAATTCCTGAGCCCTTTCCTATAATAAACACAAATAATTACATTTTCAGATAAAGAGCATCATGACAAATCGATTATTTTGCGGTGGTACGCTTAAATGCATGTTTTATACGAAGGAATACTAATTCTACATTAAAGGAAGTAGAAATTAATTGAATTAATTATTGTAAAACTGTATTGGTTAGGTTGCAACTGCCCCACTTACCAAAGCATTAGGAACAAACTCAGTAATGCAATTATAGTTGTCAGTTACATTAACTGCTTTTGCAATAAAGGCTTGCAAAACTTCAACCGAGGTTAGATTTCTGGTCTGCAGTTTCTCTATCAATGCTTCCACACTCAGATTTGTAATTGTGTATGCTTTGTCATCCAGTATATACTTTGCTTTCAATTCCTTGAAACTTTCATCTCTTTCACACCTTCTGGTGTCAATTGTTTCCTGAATTCTTCGACTTTCCTGTGTCAGATCAAAATAAATATACAGAATATTAAAGAACAGCAATATTTATAGAGAAATACGCTCTAGGATATTTATATCTCAAAATGCCACTAATTTTCTTATTTTTGCAACAGTAGTAACACTAAGGGAATAATCCACATGTTTAAGAAGTATATAAAAATGAAAAATAAATTAAACTTCAAACCTTATGATTTTCTCTGATTTTGTTACCAACGTATACGGCGGCTGTTAAAGCAGCCAAACCACTTCCTCCCACAGCGACCGTTACAGGATCTAGCTTAAGAAACGGATTTAATGCTCCTTCTGGCATTTTTATTGATATTCACTAATAAATTAGTGGATAATAATTTAAATACGACTTTATAGTTTCCTTTTTCGAGAACTTTGATATTTTCTAGTCTTAATGACAGCTAGGAAATCAATTCGCAAACTAAAACTAAATTGTTTTTGGACCGCACTAAATATAGTAAGTGTCAATGTACATCACATCGTCAGAGTTGCTTTGAGTTGTGGAAAATTACGAAATTTAGGTCAGCAAGAAATCAAGGAAAATGTTTCATCACACGTGCCAAGCGTCATTACTACAAATAAATAAGTAAATATAAACTGCAAAATAACCGCAGCAATAAAGTCATATTATAGCGAATAAGCAATACAACATTATGAAATAACGTGACTTGGCTATGGTTGATACCGTTAATGTCCAAGGAGAAGTCAGTTTTGAGAACAAGGAGAAACGAATAATAATTACAATGACATAACAGTAATTGCTAAATTGAATTGAGAAATAAACAGTATTTCATGCAATAGAACATGCATATGACTGCATGACAACGAATAAGACGGTTTTGTCCATGACCAAAAATAAGATATGTTTTGTTTACACAACTTCTTCAACTGTTGGACGTAATAAGCATACATACTTGTCATATAAATATCATTACTAACATTCAATTAAAATACGACGGTGGAAACTCAATTAGTAAGGTAACAATATAACTAGAAAGGCATTGGTAGAAGTCCGAACAGGATGTATAGTTAATAGCTGCTAAAATTCCGACTCGGAATCCGAAAGGAGACAAACTATTAACTTTCCTGAGATTCAATTTATCAACTTTGTGAAAAGTTCTAAGTGTACTTATACAATTTGCAGATCTTTCATAAACTTGAGCAGCAATAATAAAAAATACAGTCCACGTGGTGATTGTAATGAATCCACACAAAATGTACAGAAGATATGTAGCCCAGGGGACAATTCCATAAAGTCTGATGGCTGCAAATGTGTTGAGGCATATGAAGACACCAATTATCGTAAATACTATCGGAAACAACTCAAAAGGGAAGCAGTCGTTGAAATTTGTGTTTATGATATTTAGGCGTTTGAAATTTTTCAGTTGTAGCTCCACCTCTTTTTGAAGGTCACTAAAATTTTACAAAAATATTACAACAAAGAATAATAAAAAGTTTGTGAAACATTTATTAATGAATTATGTTACGTGATTATGCCAATCCAGTAGGGAACTGTTGTAACATATAGTTGAAGATAGCATCCAGTAAAACAAGTAATAAAGGCCAATGACAATTTCGAAAATATTTCAAAGATAACAGCAGGGAATAAAGTCACTCCACTTAAATAATTTGATGGGAGCAAGGATGAAATGTAAAGCTTATGTCTACACGAATAATTAAATAGCATAGTAGTCGTAATTATTGACAACGAGAAAAAACTTGACAAGTAAAACAACGTCATAACTGACAAAAGCTTTTGTGGCGACCATTTTCTTCCTTTTCGAAATTTTAATTCTTCTACAAGTATTCAAATTGTTGCAAATCAGTTTAGTATAATGTCATAGTGAGAAATTTTTATAAAATGGATTAAAATTAATTAATGATAAAATAAGTCCCAGAAAGCTGACCTTCGAGCAATGAGTCCATTTCTATAAGTTGTTTTGTGAAATGGATAATGTCATTTTTTCTTTTGTGGAAACTATAATATTCTGTAAAAGCCCAAAGATACGTCATTGCAAAAAATGCCATCAATGACAACAATGAATAATTCTTTGCTTCGTTTCTAATTTCTTCAAATACTCTTCCCAGGAAATAAATAAAATACAAGAAACACTGATAAAATGATATTCTGCACACTACTTTATGAAATCTACTTCCCTCAGCCATCACCGTATTTAAGGAATGATCCCAACGAAAAGGGCTCACTTTGAAAGATGCTCCGACATTCACAAAAACCCCAAATATTTTTAAAGTCTCCTGAGAAATCATTAAAAAACACTACAAGTTGCAATGAGTTTAAAAGGTTTTAAATTTCGTACTTTGACTTATTGCTAGTTCTGTTGAAAATCTATTTATATTTTGAAGGTCTATATTATTATTGTGGCCTTAGGTATGTGACTGGTTTTGTGCGGCATAATTCCCATACTTTTATACTAATGTTTTACTTGCCAACAACACTCCAATTAAATAAATTGAAAGGTTAATTTTACTAATTAACGCAATATTCAGTCGCGTATTTATACCAATGTAGAAATTAACCAATTACAGATAATTGGCTTCCATAAGAATTTCAAATTTTCCTAGAAATTATTTAGTTAGCCTAAACGATTTACTTTACATGACCGATATTTAGACGAGTTTGTAAAGCAAATCGATTAAGTTAAAGCAAATTAGAACTAAGCAACTAAGCGGTTTCAAAAAAACTTTTAAAGTCAAGTGAGATTGAAATTAAAAAAATGCTTTAGCTTAAATTAAGATTTTGGATTAGCAAATGGAATTGCATTATTTATTTATTCAATATTTTCCCTTTTCCATCATTACAGAGCAAAGATGTAATATAAGAAAAATTGCTTGACTAAATAACGATTGACAATCAATTTAGTTTTGTCGGAAGCACATGAATTTAGTTTTATGAAATCTTAAAATATGCTAATGAACTTTATTTGTTATAGTAGTTAAATTATAAATTTCTCTATTACCTTTTCTATTAGATACTAAAATAAATATGCACCGATGAAATCGTGTAATAAATATTAAAGGTTAACTAATTCTGTGAATATAATTCAAACCTAATATTTTCCTCCACAGCAAAATTAGCCGAATAATTAGTTTTAACTCTACGTATTTCTGTATACCCTAAAAAATTCTATTTCACGATTATATGTAAACTATTCCGTACAAATAAATACTAAACTAATTAGAAAGCATATCATCATAATAGGGCTATATAGCGCAAATACGATTGAGCTGTTTTTATATATGGCTAACCTAAGTTTACACGCATTGCGCATTAATATATTAGTATTCGCAATTATGTATAATTATAGTAACAGTTCTTTGAATACAGTTATACTTATATTATGTACTAAAACTAATGGTATAATTATTTACTATATAGTTATATAATATGTGTGTATTGCATGGCAATTATTATTATCAACCAGAAACTATCAGCAAATGTGCTGCAAATGCTTTTACGTTGAACAGTGCATATAATAACATTTATTTTGTATACAATGTGCTGACAATTGCAGATTTAAATAATTCAGTAATTCGAACAGAGCCTAATCTGGATATTTGCATTACCTTTTCTTGTTGATACAAGGCAGCCCAAATCGACAGTAAATATTATATTTTTCAATTATCATTTTCAGTATTTCCATTTCTTCGAAATTCTATAAATATTTTGTTCTCTACCTACATTTCTCGATTTACAATTTATAAGCTTTAGTTAGCAATTTTTCAGTTACATGGGGCTTTTTGATTGATTCTGAAAGAATGAAGTGACTTCATGATTTATTCACTTGGCTAATGAATTCTACGAAATAAAAGATTGTGCTTTCTCTTTACTTTACACACTAATTGCGTTTATCGCTAATAATGTTGCTGCAAAATTTCAATTTGTAAATACTGCCTGTTATTTTTTGTAAAACGGAAATCTAGAATTGGGTAAGATTTACGAAAAGATAAACCTTGCTTGTTTTAAAGCTCGTTGATGTAATACTATCGTTCCTGATTATTGTGTACGCATTTGACTAGCTATTATCAGTTTGGGTGTCCTTGTATAGTGGAGAAAGAAGCAAAAATGTTTGTATAGTGCTAGTAAAACGTAAAACTAGATCATCAACTGACATAGTTACAATGTTACAGTTCAGCAATAAGGGAGCTACCCATTTGGCATGCTTTCTCCATAACATTTTAATACAGATAGTCTTCCGACTGTCTATTAGGTCTGTGTTTTGGGTCTTGAATCTCTTTTATCTTAATTTCATTTGTTTCGGTTGTAGTCTTCTGTTATATTTTATAGTTAGCCACACTAACACCTAAAAAACAATTACAAGAATTAACATTATTTAAGGCTTGTATTTAAGTGCACCTCAAAAATAATCGGTTTATCTCAAGAAAAATAATCATTTTACCACATATAAATACATTTAGATAATAAATATTTATTCAGTCTCAGTATTATTACTCCGAACTGATAATATACCCTTGTCTTAAGTTTTAATACAATTTGCTAATATTTTAGTACATTTACCTCAAGTACAAACTATAGGCAAAAGGTATATTATCAGTTCGGAGTAATGCTACTTGAGACCGGATAAGTATTTATCAGATAAAAGCATTTATATGAGTTAAAGTGATTATTTTTCTTGAGGTAAACCCATTATTTTTGAGGTGCGTTTATTATTTAATTTCCCATCATCACTGGGGATGGTATGTTGAAGCTTCCTGCTTACATTTCAGTATCGAGGAGGTGGTGGCCTATCAAAGGCTTGAGCATAAACATTTGGCGCTTGTTGGTAGACCGGTTGACTTTGATATTGACCTTGAGCTGGATATTCGTGCGCTCTGCGCTGTGAAACTGAGCGCGTATGGTGGTGTCCGCCAGGCTTCTTTATCGGAGAAGAGTAAGATGGCTCCATGTGGCTCACCGTGCTCTCCTCCTTCACCACAGCTGTGCATTCGATCGGCGGGGCTGTGTTCTTGTTCCTCTTTGGGTTCGAAATACAAATTATGTCCATTATGTTGGAATTCGGGCCAGCCAACTGTTGCAGGTACAAGAACAGCACAAATAAATACACGGCACCTCCCAGTAGAGTCAACTGTCAATAAAAATGCACAATATATTAATATTTTAACTAATTAAAAAAATCTTAACCCAGATACAGTGTAATAATATAAAGTTTTTCATATTATTCTTTATAGTTATGTTTGGTCGCAATATCGTAGAAAAATTGGTTCTTGAAAATATTTAGTGTGTGCCTGCCGTAAATCTAAATTTACCCTACGGTTATATACGAGTACTAGATAAAGACCGTCTTTAAATACCTGAGCGTCTTAAATATTTATAGCATTTCCGAAATAATGTCTCTGTAATCACACCTTACAGATAAGACTCAAATCCCAAAGCTTATAAATCTACTGTTTGTACTTCTATATGTATGTCGTAGTCCCAGAAAGGACGCAGGCCTTGAGATTCAAAGAATAGTCAATGAATCACTGTAATATTATATTTCAGATTCCGATTATTTTGACATGAAATTCCAGTGTGACACTTGGTTTCACTAAACATTGTTTTTCTTATGCACACATCTATTTGTTTGGCAACCTGACTTGCATTTGCAGAAGTGATGGGTAAATACACTTTTCCATGTTTACCCCTTTCTGTAATTTCAGTATCGCTTTCACCTCCTCGTAAATATGATCTGCTGAAAATGGATCACTATTTCCCACAATATAGCCACTAGGTTCAATACCGTTATTTTATTAGGATACCTAACTAGGTATCATAAATTAATTATTTCATCAAAATAAAATAACTAACCGTATTAGTAGAATTAAACATCCTCCAATAATATCTATCCTCCAACTTATGCCCTATATACTTATGCTATTCTATATATGCTAATTCAATACATAAATTACATTCTCTTTAAAATGATTAAGATAATGTGTCTTTGTATTCGTTGCTTCAAAGACTAGTCTTCGAATGTCAATGTCTGTGTCCCGTCTGTGACTACGACATGGTCGACATGTATAGAAAAGGGAATTCCGCTGATCCTGATCTCTAATCTGCCACAGGGACACATAAGTTTGTGTCATTGTTATTTCGGGAACAGAATCTCTAAACTTACCGTTAGAAAATGGATTGTTTTATATATATTCCACTGCGATGGTTTTTCACTTTGACTCAAATCCGACATCAAAATAGGAATTGGAAAAACACCGATCATCCCACGTAGCACCAAAAATATCACTTGAGTAGCGGAGAATATTAAAGCCGGTAACTTTATCATGCGGCTTGACTCCTGACATAAAAACAATTTTTGCTTTACAAACGCAGAGAATAAATACAATTGATGCAATACAAATGAGTTTAAGAGAATATTTCCACTTACCGATTCAATTCCTTTAAATATGAAAATTCCTGTGGCCAAGTAGATTACCGAGTAGATAAATCCGGGTAAATATTCGTAAATTTGTATTTCAGCCTGAAAAATCAATAGATCAATCAATCATTACAGTTTTTCAAAAAGGATGTGAATTTACATGTACAAAAATCATATAATTTCCGATAATTTTGTATTTATTCACTATTATCTTAGAAGGAAAACGCATTAAAACGCAAGAAATAAATATTTTCATGAATTTAAAAAATAAGTGAACTTACAGCTCCCTTTTCTATAGTAGCTGAGTAAACAATTGGAAAAGCAATAAATTGGGTTATCAGTCCAATTCCGTTGTACTGCAAAAATGTCCAAAAACCAATGAAGTATTAAGTTAGTACAAAAGAGAAGACAGAATTATATCTTTAGTTATCCAAAATGATTGAATATTGAAATTCCTTAGAATTAGTTAATTAATGTAGTAATTGAGTAAATGAATTGTAAATGTCTTACAATGTGAACGCTGGAGACAAAAATTGCCGCCCCCTTTAAAGTGTAGAACACGTAGCCCATTTTTCTAAGCTTGTGATAAAGTCTGGAATGAGTTTTCCTTTGGAATTTTGTACCTTTTCGGATTCCTGATATTATTATAGTTACATGTGTGAAAGCCAAGTTGGCTGTGATTGGAAATAGAGGAATTATAGTTTTGAGAGGTTCATCTGACTGCCACTGTGGATATTTGTACTGGAAAGCTTTAATTGTGGTGATGTCATGTAGATTTCTGAAGTTGGATATAGTTGTGAAAAAAGTAAGTTGGTGTTGGACAACTGAGGAAGTATTTGCGGTTTGGCGTGGCAGACGAACGAGGGAAGAGCAGCAGTCGTTCGCAAGTCTCACTATAACAATGTGAAGTGAAAGAGAAAGTTGGAAACTTCTTGCTCCAAGAAAGAACAGAAGAGACGGAGATCGATTTTGCCGGATTTAGGAGAAAGCCACCAAAGTTACCGTATAAATTTTGCACTAAAGTGGAACATATTACGTATAAAGAACAGGATGCTTAAATCTAGAGAAACTTGCTGAAAGCTTTAGCTTTTCCCTATTATAATATTTATGCTATGCTCTACTGCATAGCCCAACGGCTAAAACAGGGTTTCTTTTTTCTTCCACCCAAATTTCCTTTTCTCATATAAACTAAGGAAAACTCATACACAATTTACACAGCTCCCTTTTAATACTCACCACCCGAAACGTATTTTAACTGGATATTACGATAATTGTAATTATGTAATTTCCGTAAGTGCTGCACACAATCAAAAATTAACTCACTTATTTAAAATCTGCTTAAGAATTGGTGGAGTGTAATGTAAAAAATAAGTATTGAGTAATAATAACTAATAAATAAACATACTAATATCTCGTTAGGATCATGAAATCATGATTCTAAACTGCATTTTCCCCATGAAATGCATTCAAATCATAAATAAGCAAATTTACTTGTAGTGGTATGCTAAAAATTGGCTAAAAATTATTGCACATTACCAGTACTTCGACGCTTTCGTATTTTCCTCTTATATCTATCCATTTATTTCATATTTACATGATAATTTTATTATTTGATAAGTTATTATGGTCCCATTTTAAAACTAATTATCACTAATTTGTAATTAATTTCGGTAGAAAATAATGTTACTAATTAAAATACCACATTTTTATTGCTTATATTTGTATAAAACTCAACATATACTAAAAAACTCATTAGTATTAATAGTATTTAACTTTAAAATGAAATATTAGAAATGAAAAAGGAATTAATGACAGAAATTAAGGATGAATTATCTATGTGTAAATATTAGTAAGAACGCGTAAACCGGCAAAGTGGAGTATTAAATACTTAAAATACAAAATTGTGCACTAAATGGCGGAAGAAGAAACTGGAATATTTAAGATGCAATGTATAATGAGAATTACTTATTTACTAGCGACACGGAAGGTATTTAGTGTTGACAGGGAAATATTGAAAGTGTGCTATTGGAGAAGTAATTGAGGCGTTACTCCGTAAAACGACTTATCAGGAATACAATTATTTGGAAAATATCAATTTTCTTATAGAATTAAGATGAATTTTGCAAGAATAAGAATACCCGTCGTTATTCGGAGCAGGACGTGAATTATTTAGGATGTTTTCGATCCCTGTGCTGGAGAGAGTGTTATAGAGAGTGGTGGGTAGAGGAGAAAGGCTGGATTCAGAAAGAGAGTATTGATTTTCTGGTTGTGAGTACGCAAGCAGTGAAAGCTGCCAAGAATGTATGTGCCGTACGCATAATAAACTTAGGGATATCCAAGCGAGCGAGGATTCTAATATAATGCTATCATTCTATTTTTATTTACGTAAGGTATGCTCCGTCGGATGTTTGTGTTTGTGGTTGGTATGGTTGGCATCTCTGCAATCTCCGTCTCGTCCCATTCTTCTGCAAACCCAGCACAAGATAATATATCTCTTATAAATACAAATGCCCACCTCAGCAGACTCTGACACAATGAAATACGGAGCTCTCCTCCGCCTCCTCCAAGGCTCAATGTCCTTATCCACACATACATATTTTAATATAAGAATTTCCAGTTCCTTTCACAAAATGTCAAATAAATAATACAGGATATCACAACTAATTTTTTAGACTCTTTCTCCACGGTTTCCCTTTTATTCCAACTAGACGTAGACAAAGGAGGAACATTACTCATCTTTGCAATGCACATACAATAAGTTCCTTGTCCTCTCTTCAGCTTATCAAAGATTTATTTTACAATTTCAATGTTCTATTTCTTTATTACATCCATATCATGAATTCTTTGTAAAATAATAACATTTTTCGTTGCAGATTTTATGTAATTGTGTACTATATTCAAAAGTATTCCAAGATTGTTGTGCTTAGAGACACAGCTAATTTTAATCTTTGCACGTTTCATTAAAAATATTTACTGTAGTTTCAGGAGGAAATCCAAGAGAGTCCACGTGTTTCTGGATATTTATTTTTTCTTCGTCGCTCAATTTTCGATTTTTTGCGACAGAGTGCCACCCTACTTGTCCATTTGGAAAACACTGAATGGCAATATGCACATTTTTCTTGTCAGCATACGTAAAGTAGACATGAACATCTTCATCTAATTCAGAAAGCAAAAACAATTGATAATTGTATAGTTCTTCTATTTTCACATTGCCAAAAAATGTCAAAATGTTATTCATGTACTGTTATTCATGTAAAATTAAATTTAAATTTATTATTATTAGTTTAGAGATATTTTTATACAAAAATTATAAAAATAAAGACAATCACAAAAGTACGTACGATATTTGCTTAGACCGCTGCTTCTCATGTCACACATGATAACCCCTCTATGGTCTTTCGAGCCGTCACAAATAAATTCATTTGTAAGATTGTTGTAACCATTGAAATGTCCTTCTGAGTGAACTTTATTTGCGTCACCCAAATCCAGTTTCACTCTAAGACACATGTCATCGTAATTTTCTTGAGGAGGCAGTAGCTTTCCTTTTAGTATTTCAGCAATGTGGAGGGCTGAAACATCGTTGGCTAATTCGGAGTACCATCCTTCAGTTGGTTGATTACCGAAGGCCTTTGCAGGAATTGAATTGACAGTTTTAGAAATTAATTTACATTCATATTTTATATAACAGAGCCTTAATTCCGCCAAAAGTAAAGTATTCAATAGATCTCAATTCAATGTAATATGGAAACCCTAAGCTTATACTAAAAGTCCCTAGATGACACACCGAAATTTTCTACCCCGTTTTCATACAGTAGCCTTTATTACTGAATATACACTTTGTAATGTTATATTATATAGTTAATAAAAATAAAAAGATAACTAACCCATTCGATATCGAAATCATCCGTAGATTCTGGTGAGAAACACAAGTCGGCGAACAATTTTTGTGATTCCTCACAACTTGTTAAATTGGCTGTAACCAAATTAAAGTATAAAAGTACTTGAATTATAAACAAATACATTTTCAAAACACTTTAGTAGAAAATTCTTTATTGAAATGTAAAACTTTACTGCGAAAATTTTTAGTTTTCACACAAGCAGTGCTAATGGCTTAGTAAATGTGTGGACGAGTACCAAATGGACTTGTTTATTTTGCTGAATAGTCAGGTGTTTATATAGAAACTTCCAAACAAATTACTGATCACACTGATGAGAGCTCCCTTCCTTTTATAACCTTTATTTATGATTTATTATTTGTTTACAAAAAATACGGAAAAATATGTACAAAGACGCATTTCCTGATATTTCTCTGCTTTACCACAGAAAAAGACTTTTCGGTAATTAAAATTCTCTTCACAGGCTGTTTGTGGTACTTTTATGCTATGGTTTACAAGTAATTCACTTAAGGTTAACATTTTGTACTTTTTGCATGAATGCGTGCCTTGAATAATAGAATCTTTGTTTGCGCTGTGGGCTATGGGGTAGGATCAACTTACCTCTGTATAGACGTTCCACTTGGCTTTCATTGGGAAAAAATAAACTACGGATGAGTTAGAAAAAATGGGCGCGTTGGAGCGTGGCTTAAGGTTACCAATACAGTTTTCGCCCAATTTCGCCGATAATTTTTCGCGTGGTCAATTAACTTTATCGCATTCAAATTGTTTGTAAGCCAACGCATTTAAAAAATCATTTTCACAGTTTGAAAGAGGATCGTGAGTAAAATATCTCTATAAAAGTTTCACGATTAGAAAGTTTCATAAAAAGTCGAATTCTAGCCTTTTCTATCCGTACAGCTAAATATCAAGAACCCACCTTGTATACTGAAATTTCCAGATGTGTATTACTTTTTTCAACAATTTATACAAGTTAACACGCAGACCCATACTGGAATGGAAAAGTTGCGTAGGCCATTTGTTATCAATTGTAAAAATCTCGCAAATCGGTGAAAAAAAAGTATTTGAAGGTTGTAAACAAAAATTTAAGTGTTAAGGTACTCTAACCTCACGGGCCTGGGTAATTTATCTGTAATGTGTGGGAGGATGGTTAACACATTGAACATCGAGTCCACCCATCGGTTCTGATGAGAAACACAAACCGGCGAACAATTTTTGTGATTACTCACAATTTGTTAAGATTTGCTGTAACCAAGTTTACGTATAAAATTACTTGAATTATAAACAAATACATTTTCAAACCACTTTAGTAGAAAACAGCAACTTCTTGCTGACAATTTTCAAATGGTACATATACTAATATTTTTGGTATCTGTGATAACTAATGCATTTTTTAGCTTTTCAAGCCAATTAAAGTTACTTATTATGCCAAAAGCCATGATATTATCTTCTTGCATGGAGTTTAAATAAAAATGGGTGAATTTGTAAATCCACAGAAGATCTCAAGTTACAAGTCTCAAGTTAGGAGATTTTCATAACCTTAAATATGCGTTCTCTTTGTCTTCTTTGTAAATGAAATCTTAAAAACTGACAGCAAGTAACAAAAGCGAGCCAGAGTTGATAAAACAAAATAGGCAAAGATTTCAATAAAACTTCCGATTTAGTATTGTAGGCCTTTTAATGGTTTAAATTAATTGGTATCATTAAGTTCTGTGTACGCTAAATAATTTCTTTTTCATTCATATACAAATAATTGATTTGTGGACATAGGAAAGAAGTATAGGCAGGTGAAATGTGAAAATTGAATATTTACTTTTCGTTAAAATAGGCCCAACTCAAATTCGAGCGAACCAAATTCAATCAGAATGTAAACATACACTAAAAATCTTTGTAAAACAGGACAAATAAGTTGCTTGTCTTTTTTGCGCTTATTATGAAAGATTTATTTCAGAATTTAAATTTTATAACTCCTTTTATATCCCTGTCATGATTTCTTTGTAAATTCCAATATTTTTCGTTATTCAGAAATATTGCAAAATGTACTTGTTCGTTTGGCTGATAATTAAGTTATACATAAGCTCCCCAATTAGTTAATTACTATAAATATCTTCCTTTCTTTTCTTAACCTGCAAGATTTATTTACAGCAAAAACAAAGAGAAATATGCCGTATCTTGCATTTCCTGATATTTTTCAATTGTTTATCACAGGAAAAGACCTTTCGGTAACTAAAATTCTCTTCACAGGCTGCTAATATCAAGAATTCTGACTACACCACCTTACGTTAAAAATTCCAGAAACGTATTACTTTTTCAGCTCTTTGTACTGTTTATACTCAGTTTATACACAGACATAACAAAATGGATAAGATGCGCCAGGCAGGATGACTTACCAATTATAAAAATCTCGCTAATCTGGTTAATAATAAATCATTGCAAGTTGTTCTTGATTAAGATAAGAAAAATTTGATGTGTTAAGGTGTCTGCCTAACTGGTTTGCGTATGTGCGACCAGTAAACAAAATATTTCAAAAATGCCAAGAAAGTGAATTAATATAAAATCTACCTATCTATAAAAAATATGTTATTATTATTATTATATAAATCATTTTGTAACCTTATGATGATTGCAAAACGATGGCTTATGCTAAACATTTTGTTCCTATTAGTGTATTATGTAAACCAAGGTACCCCCAAACCATGGTTATCTTGTGTATACAAAGTATGGAGATAGTTAGTTCAAAAGTTCACTCGGAACTTTGAAAATTACTGTGATTGGTGTTCAGTTGCTTCTAATGCTTTCTATTTCCTTGGTTTTGGTTTTCGCTACTGTATTATATGCATTTTGCAAATGGTTTACTAAATTGATGGCATTATGATTCGTTTAACGATATGATGTTTGCCAAGCCCACTAGTAAGGTAAATAAACACACGCATCGTCACAAAAAATGTACAAGAAGACATGAAATATAACGATTGCACTTAAATTATACTCTCGCATTAATTACCCTACTATCGTTATTTATGCGTGTCAATAATATAAATTTTAAATATTATGGCGTGTCATTTTATAGGAAAATGAAAAGTAATTTAAGTGGGTCAATATAATTTTTGTGATAAATTACTATTTTAAATTGTTAAATTCGCTGTAACCAAATTGATATATAAAAGTACTTGAGTCTTAAATAAATACATTTTCAAAACACTTTTATAGAACCAGCAACTTCTTGCTGATAATTTTAGTATGGTGCATACTAATAAATTTTTGGTTTCTGAGATAACCGTTACAGTTTTAGCATTTAGAATGCCAATTAAAATTATTTGCTATGCTAAACCTTGTTTCTTTTTGGTGTTTAAATAAAAATGGGTGAATATGTCAATCACAGACGTCTTCCAGTTGGGAGATTTTCATAACCTTAAATATGTGTTGTGTACTGTTTGTACTCTTTGTAAATAAATCTTAAAAACTAACAGCAAGCTGTAACAGAAGCGCGCCAGAATTTATAAAGCAAAGAAGCAACGATTTGAATAAAACTTCGGATTTGTTATAGGATTTTCAATGGTGTAAATTAATTTTTATAAGTTTTTTGTATGCAAGCTGAATAATTTCTTTTCCATTCATACGCAAATCATTGAATAGTGGACGTAGGAAAGAAATTAGCATGTGAAATATGAAAATTGAATATTTACAGTTTCGTTAAAATGGGCGCAACTCAAATTCGAGAGTACCAAATTAGTATTAAAAATTAATAATTTTCAAAATGCGATTTATTTTACAATTACAATTTTATAATACCTTATGTCCATACAATGATTTCTTTGTAAAACCAACATTCTTAGTTCTATTCAGAAATACTGCAAGATTGACATGTTTATTTGGGTGATTATATTAAGTTATTAATTATTATAGTTAATTACAACTATAACTTATACAATATGTACCTTAATCATTCAAGACTAATTACATGTAAAAACAACAGAACTATATCTTACATTTCAGTTTTTTTCAATACCTTATGTCCATACAATGATTTCTTTGTAAAACCAACATTCTTAGTTCTATTCAGAAATACTGCAAGATTGACATGTTTATTTGGGTGATTATATTAAGTTATTAATTATTATAGTTAATTAAAGTTATATAAACTCCCCAACTAGTTACTTACTACAAATATCTTCCTTTCTTCACCTTCAATGACTTAATTACAAGAAAAACAAAAAGAACTATGCAATATCTTACATTTCCAGTGTTTTTTCAATTGTTTATCACATGAATAGATCTTTCGGTAATTAAAATTCGCTTGACAGGCTGCTAATATGAAGTATTCTGACTAGACCACCTGTTAGGTTGAAAATTCCAGATGTGTATTACTTTTTTCAGCTCTATGTACAGTTTGAACTATGCACAATTTGTACTACACACAGACATAATGAAATAGATAAGATGTATCTAGCCGATGACTCACCAATCATAAAAATCGGTTTCACTAAAAGGCCCCCCCAAAATGGATTTGGCCCCCCCTAAATAAATGGCCCACCCCTATAAGGTGACCACATTTTTCCATGGCGCACTGCATGGACACAAAAGGCCCCCCCCCAATGTATTTGGCCCCCCCTAATGTATTTGGCCCCCCCCAATGTATTTGGCCCCCCCTAATGTATTTGCCCCCCCAATGTATTTGGCCCCCCCAATGTACTTGGCCCCCCCTAATGTATTTGGCCCCCCCTAATGTATTTGGCCCCCCCTAATGTATTTGGCCCCCCCTAATGTATTTGGCCCCCCCTAATGTATTTGGCCCCCCCTAATGTATTTGGCCCCCCCTAATGTATTTGGCCCCCTAATGTATTTGGCCCCCCCTAATGTATTTGGCCCCCCCTAATGTACTTGCCCCCCCTAATGTATTTGGCCCCCCCTAATGTATTTGGCCCCTCCTAATGTATTTGGCCCCCCGAATGTATTTGGCCCCCCCTAATGTATTTGGTCCCCCGATAATGTATTTGGCCCTCTTAACGTATTTGGCATTATTTTGGTATTATAATGTTAAAATATCTAACGCGCATTTTGCTAACATAACTTAAAATATCTTATATACAGTAAAATTTAATTATTAAGTTTTGTCAGATATTTTATGGGAATGACCTGGTCGTCTGTCCGTCCGTCCGTCGAATGGACAACTTGAGAACGGATTCACTTAATGACCTCAAATTTGGAACACATCGAGCTAAGGTCCAGTGTGACGTTCAGTTCAAATATGAGGTCAATCGGTTAACCGGTTCTAGATATAAAGCCCTAAACAAAGATCCTATATTACTATGTATTAATATTACGAAGCCTACAGATTGTGTGTGCTGGTTTCGTAACATCAAGAAATATACAGCGTACAAACAATAGGCATTTAAAATAAACCACTGCAACACCGGGATAACCAATTATCGTCAGCAAATGGAAAAAGGTCATTGTAATTTAGACATTAAATTGGACAACGACCAGTAAAGCAGACCCAATAAACGCTAACGCAGAATAGTCGTCATTGAGGATAACTGTTATTATTATTATTGCTCTCAGCTCCCAATAGCAGCTCAGGAGCAAATTTCTTTCAATCCCAATAACAGCTCAGTAGCAAATTTCTTTCAATCCCAATAGCAGCTCAGTAGCAAATTTCTTTCAATCCCAATAGAAGCTCAGTAGCAAATTTCTTTCAATCCCAATAGAAGCTCAGTAGCAAATTTCTTTCAATCCCAATAGAAGCTCAGTAGCAAATTTCTTTCAATCCCAATAGCAGCTCAGTAGCAAATTTCTTTCAATCCTAATAGAAGCTCAGTAGCAAATTTCTTTCAATCCCAATAGAAGCTCAGTAGCAAATTTCTTTCAATCCCAATAGCAGCTCAGTAGCAAATTTCTTTCAATCCCAATAGCAGTTCAGTAGCAAATTTCTTTCAATCCCAATAGCAGTTCAGTAGCAAATTTTTTCAATCCCAATAGCAGCTAAGTAGCTGGCTGCTCTCAGCTAAGTAGCTGGCTGCTCTCAGCTAAGTAGCTGGCTGCTCTCAGCTAAGTAGCTGGCTGCTCTCAGCTAAGTAGCTGGCTGCTCTCAGCTAAGTAGCTGGCTGCTCTCAGCTAAGTAGCTGGCTGCTCTCAGCTAAGTAGCTGGCTGCTCTCAGCTAAGTATGGCTGCTCTCAGCTAAGTAGCTGGCTGCTCTCAGCTAAGTAGCTGGCTGCTCTCAGCTAAGTAGCTGGCTGCTCTCAGCTAAGTAGCTGGCTGCTCTCAGCTAAGTAGCTGGCTGCTCTCAGCTAAGTAGCTGGCTGCTCTCAGCTAAGTAGCTGGCTGCTCTCAGCTAAGTAGCTGGCTGCTCTCAGCTAAGTAGCTGGCTGCTCTCAGCTAAGTAGCTGGCTGCTCTCAGCTAAGTAGCTGGCTGCTCTCAGCTAAGTAGCTGGCTGCTCAGCTGCTCTCAGCTCAGTACCTAGCTGCTCTCAGCTCAGTACCTAGCTGCTCTCAGCTCAGTAGCTAACTACTGGTTTGTCGGAATTGCAGTTGACCGGTTGACCTCATCTTGGAAATGAGCGTAGCCTTGGATATTAGCTAGATGTGTTCCAAGTATGATTTCTCTTCATCCGACAGACGGAGAGACGGCCACTTTATTACCATAAAGTAGAGCAGTGCGATTAACCCAATACCCAACCCAAAACCAAACCCAAGTGGGTTTTTTGTTGGGTCAAAATATTTTATTACTTGATTGGGCTGGGTTGCATTTTAATAAGTCTGGGTTGGGTCAAACTGTGTTACAAATTCAAACACATTTCGGTAAGCTTTGAAGTTTTTTCATGTAAATGTAGTGTGGTCACGTAAAAATTATTAGTCCATTGTATTCCATCTATTGTTTAATAGTAATATTGTAAATTCATGAACAATAGTGGCTGAATTACAATAATGGTTGTACGCTGTATATTTCTTGATGTTACGAAACCAGCACACACAATCTGTAGGCTTTGTAATATTAATACATAGTAATGTAGGATCTTTGTTTAGGGCTTTATATCTAGAACCGGTTAACCGATTGACCTCATATTTGAACTGAACGTCACACTGGACCTTAGCTCGATGTGTTCCAAATTTGAGGTCATTAAGTGAATCCGTTCTCAAATTGTCCATTCGACGGACGGACGGTCATTCCCATAAAATATCTGACAAAACTTAATAACTAAATTTTACTGTATATAAGATATTTTAAGTTATGTTAGCAAAATGCGCGTTAGATATTTTAACATTATAATACCAAAATAATGCCAAATACATTAGGGGGGGCCAAATACATTAGGGGGGGCCAAATACATTAGGGGGGCCAAATACATTGGGGGGGCCAAATGCATTAGGGGGGGCCAAATACATTGGGGGGGCCAAATACATTAGGGGGGCCAAATACATTAGGGGGGCCAAATACATTGGGGGGGCCAAATAAATTAGGGGGGGGGCCTGGCGGGGGGGGGGGGTTTTGTGTCCATGCAGTGCACCATGGAAAAATATGGTCACCTTATAGGGGTGGGCCATTTATTTAGGGGGGGCCAAATCCATTTTGGGGGGGCCTTTTAGTGAAACCGCTTGAGATGATTGTAAGACGACAACTTATGCTAAGAATTTTGTTCTTATTAATATATTACGAAATCCAAGGTATCTTCAAACCATGAGTATCTGAGGTATACAAAGTATAAAGATAGCTACTTCAAAAATTAACTCAGAACAATTTATGGGGTATAACGTTATGTTTCCAAAGCCATAGAGTTTAAATTTGCACAAAGGTAATTCCCAAATCTCTGTATTGGTCTACCGTGAATTTTGAAGTAAGTATCTCCATAATACTTTGTATACATCTGGGAACCGTAGTTCAAGGTACCTTGGTAATTAAACAATGTACAATCAGTAATCTATGTAGAGCCATTTAATTTCAAACTTTGCATTTATCTGTAAAAATGGTAACTGTAGTCTGCGGGGGAAATCCAAGAGAGTCCACGTGTTCTAGGACTTTCTTTTTTTCTTCATCGCTCAGTCTTGGATTTTTCGATAAGGCATGCCAGCCTACTTGTCCATTAGGAAAACACATAATTGTAATATGCACATTTTTCGCATATGAAAAGTACAGATGAATATCTTCATCTAATTCAGAAAACAAACACCACAGATAATTAGTATTCCTTTCTTTCCCATTTGCATATGGTGCTTTTAAGTTTCAGGTATTTTTAAATTTTACTTTGCATAAATATAAGAATAATTAAACAGTGTTTACGATATTTGCTTAGGCCAGTGCTTCTCATGTCACACATTATAACCCCTAAAAAGTCTTTCGAGCCATCACAAATAAAATTATTTGTAAGATTGTCGTAACCACTGTGATGTCCCTCTGAGTGAATTTTATTTGCGTCACCCAAATCCAGTTTCACTCTGAGACACATGTCCTCGTAGTTGTCTTGAGGAGGCAACAGTTTTCCTTTTAATAACTCCGCTGTATGAAAAGCTAAGACATCATTAGCTATTTCGGAGTACCATCCTTCAGTTGGTTGATTGTCAAAGACCTGTTACAAAAATTCCGTTTCAATTTACGAATTCCAGTAATGACATAACATTAGAATAAAAAGACTCTTAATTTCATCTAAATTAAATTAGTGATTGACTTAGAGACTTAGAATCTATTAGGTCACAATGGAAAATGAAATCATTAAAATAACTAAATGGGATAGTGTTACATTATATATAGTTAAATAAAAATTAGAAAGATGGCTAACCCATTGGAAATCGAAATCAGGCGTCGGTTGTGGTGAGAAACACAAATCGGCGAACAATTTTTGAGATTGTTCACAAGTTGTTAAATTTGCTGTTACCAAATTTATGTATAAAAGTACTTGAATTATAAACAAATACATTTTCAAATCTTTTTAGTACAGCATTCTTTGAAATTTAAAATTCTCCAGTGCAAATTTTTAGTGCTCACACGAGTTGTACTAGAATCTCTTGTACTTTATGTAGGAAAGCAGTATAAATGCACTACTTGCAATAACGTTGTACCGTACTGCATTATTTGTTTATATACCTTCTTAATGTAACGTGTTTAAATACCTACTTACCAATTTACTACAGATCATCCAAAGATATATTTAGAACAAAAACTTATACGAGTAAATGCACAACGTTTTACATGTTGTGACTTCCTGGTGTTTTTCATAGTTTTGCAACATAAAACTGCATTTGTACTTGTACCTCAATATCTCTTTACAGTTTGCTTATGCTTAGTATTGGATTGATTCTATGCTAGTAATGTACCAGTACCAGTATTCTACATTGTTGATTTATTTGTATAGATGCTATATACTTTATTTTGTGCGATTCAAATTTCCTTAAATGATAGAATCTTTGGATGCGATCAGATATACAAAGAGGATTAGTAAACGATTAGTAGTGCATTGTTGTAAAAAGGGTAAGGTACGGCTTGCGGTAAAAGGGAGACGTACCCTTCAAAATGTCTAAATGAAGACACTCAGTGTTGCCACTATTGCCTGTCTTTTTCATTCTTCTCAATTTTGAAAAACAGAAACAAGTACATTTCAAACCACAAGTTTGCGTACTATTATAGGATTTTGTAGTCATGTGTGTTCACAATTTCTGTTTTTCATCACAATTGTGAACTTGTAACACACTTATACTTAACTTAGCGACCATGTACATGTAAAAAATGTGCAGTCGTATTTGATGGAGTACATTTAAATGCGTTGCCCTGAATGAAATGAATTTCCCATAATTGACATAATTTAAATAGATACTCAGCATGTGCATATGTCTTGGCTTTAACAAAATTTGCATCTGGATAAAAAAACTATGCAAAACTTCATTCTGTTGTGTCTGTCTTAGTCTACATATTAGATTTGTTATTCGCTCTTCAAGCAGTACAATTTTAACCTGAAAGTTGTTAACAATAGTATACAATTATAATTCATTTTAACGGAAAAAGGCTAACAACTTTTATTATACTTAAAAGATTCCCAAGCTTTCGACAACTATGCTATTGTCATCATCAGGGTATAAATTGGAAATTGATTTTAAACTAATATATGATTTATGATTCTATTGTTTGTTGATAAAAGTTAATAGTATGATAATCAAACGTAAAAATTAATTGTTGACATAGAGAATGCTTAAATAGGATATTAATCTATCTTTTGTATTAAAGAGGATAGTAAAGGAATCCAAATAGGGTTAATTTCTATTCCTTTATCAAGATTCATCGTTTGTTCAGTGTTACGTATGTAAATGCTTTCTTTCATTTTTCTACAAAACGAATCCTTTTCTCTTGTTATAAGATTTATAGATGAATCCGATATAGAATGAGAAGGCATTTCTTCAATATGTAGAGCAACTGCTGAAGTTAAAACTCTTCTGTGACGAATGTCAGCTTTATGTTCTTTGAAACGAAAAAAAAACGTGCCGATAAAGGAAATTCAACGGTCATCATGAATAAATCTGAATACGAAAGCAAAATAAACACAATGTTGATTGAAGGTCCATATTTACTTGTCAACAAGGATCCAACCAAAAAACATGGAGAGAAAATTAAAATACTAGCCAAAGATTTATTAAAAGAAAACAAAATAACAAATCAAGAAAAATCGTTTCTTTGCAAAACTTTACCAAGATGTCCAATATTTTATGGACTTCCAAAAATTCATAAACCAAACATTCCTTTCCGTCCAATAGTAGATTTCAGAAATTCAGCAAATTACAATTCAGCAATTTTCCTCAAACCAATTTTAACAAGTTTAATTTCACAAGAAAGCTATTCTGTAAAGAATTCATACGATTTTGTTTCCTGTATTAATGATATGACAATAGAAGAAGATGAAAAACTAATTTCCTTTGATGTTATCTCACTATTCACAAAGGTACCAATCAAGGAAACTTCTGAATACATCGAAACTCTTTTAAATACCACTTCTGAATGGAAGACATTAACCCTGTTAACATCGGAAGATATTATGTCACTTTTAAGTATTTGCGTGGAAGGTACATATTTTAAATGGAGAGAAAATTTTTACTTACAACAAGACGGAACTGCTATGGGATCTCCAATCTCTCCTATTTTTAGTGAACTATTTTTACAATCATTAGAATCAAAACTAATTGAAGATAATAGTAACATCAAATTTTGGAAAAGATACGTAGATGACTGTTTCGCTATTATAAAACGAGAAAAACACGAATCTATTTTGGAAAATTTAAACAGCTTTCATCCATCTATCCAATTCACGTACGAGCTTGAAGAAAATAATGAACTACCATTTCTAGATGTTTTATTATTTCGAAAAGACAAAAAATTGGGTCACAAAATATTCCGGAAATCTACCCATACTGACAAATATTTGAATTTCAACTCTCATCACCCATTATGTCATAAGATTTCCGTAATAGACAGTCTTGTTTATCGGGCTCTTAGAATTTGTGATGAAGATTTTCTTAAAGAAGAGTTAATTCACATTACAAGTGTTTTACTACAAAATAACTATCCCCCTAACTTAATTGAACAAAGAATAAAAGTTCAAAAATCAAGAATTTTAAATCCACAACAAAAAGGAAATCCTAAAAAAAGAATTGTACTTCCATTTATTGGTAATGTTACGAAAAAAGTTACTAAGATCCTAGGAAATAACCTACAAACTGTTTTTGGCTTTAAACCTGGTCCTAAACTACAGAATCTACTTTGCAACTATAAAGACACCATTAAATCTGAACAATCTGGTGTTTACAAGATTAAATGCGATACTTGTCCATATACGTACATAGGAGAAACTGGACGAGACTATTTAACTCGTTTCAAAGAACATAAAGCTGACATTCGTCACAGAAGAGTTTTAACTTCAGCAGTTGCTCTACATATTGAAGAAAATCCTTCTCATTCTATATCGGATTCATCTATAAATCTTATAACAAGAGAAAAGGATTCGTTTTGTAGAAAAATGAAAGAAAGCATTTACATACGTAACACTGAACAAACGATGAATCTTGATAAAGGAATAGAAATTAACCCTATTTGGATTCCTTTACTATCCTCTTTAATACAAAAGATAGATTAATATCCTATTTAAGCATTCTCTATGTCAACAATTAATTTTTACGTTTGATTATCATACTATTAACTTTTATCAACAAACAATAGAATCATAAATCATATATTAGTTTAAAATCAATTTCCAATTTATACCCTGATGATGACAATAGCATAGTTGTCGAAAGCTTGGGAATCTTTTAAGTATAATAAAAGTTGTTAGCCTTTTTCCGTTAAAATGAGTTATAATGTTATTCAAGGCTGGAAGCATATTAAATATCAATAGTATACAACTTTAATATGCCCGAAAAATTATAATTGGTGAAAAAGGAGGCGAATTTTTAGCGTACAATCCCTCTATTTATAGAAAAAGAAGTACTTATAAAGATTCTTTGTATTGGACACGCATAAGGCAATGTCCAGTTATTGTTACTTTTATTTTAGCACGCGGTTATCATTTTGTTTACTTAAATATTGTATTTTAAACATTACAGTATTGAATTTAAGTGAAAATGTAAAAAAGCACCATACATAATTTTTAGCTTTTTATAAACAACGTAGACTTTATGATAATTATATTATTTAATACTCAAAATGTGAACATTCACTCCCTGAAAAAATTTGTATTATTATAGTTTATTAGTTAGTAAATCAGCATTTTCAGTTTGTATTTCATACGCTTTCAATGTTATAATTATAAATATTGCAGTTTAGAAAAAATAGTTTGTGTTGCTTAGTTTGTGTTACTGTTTTACATATTTTAGCAGTTGAACATATGAAGAAGTATCTGCGTTGCCGTTCCGCATGACGCAATTTGCGAAAAAAGAGGGTTTATCTTGCTGATACTTCTTGCTGATAATTTTGAAATGGTACATAATTGTTTTGAACCATTACATTTTTTAGCCAATTATAGGTATCTGCTGTGCTAAGCCATGACATTATCTTCTTGTTGTTTTAAAAAAATGAGTGAATATCTACAAACGCAGAAGATCTCGCTCTAGAAGGTTTTCATAATCTAAAGTAGGCTTTAATCTTTGTCCTCTTTGTAAATAAAATCTTAAAAACTTATTATATTACTGTTACCAGGAATTCGTTATCCGTTTTAAATTCAGAAGTTGATATATATAATAAAGCTATGGAATTATCTGCAGTATCTGGGTCAATTATCATATCAACATTTGTTCTGCTATTTAAAACACTTATATAAAAAATCATTTTTCCTTCTCAAAGCATTATTGAACTTTTTTGAGCTGCTGCCATTTTACTCTCCAATCTTCAAGGGAAGGAAAAGTTGTACACTACAAATATTCAGATTTATAAAAATGTTAGAAATGAAAATTGCGAATAATAAATTTATTTTGTGAACTAGGCATAGGAAGCATGGAAAGAACACAATAATTGGTTGTTTAATAACTGAAGGTATAATTTAACAACTTTCTTTTGAAAATTTGATGAATCAAGAAAGAATACCGTGGAATTTTTTGGGTTTTTAATTTTTATTACTTTTGTATACTTTGTATTTCAAATAAAAACTTTCTAATTTTATATTAATTTTCTGACATATATCTTAAAGTTTCAAGTTTCTTAAAGTCATATGACAATATCCATTAAATAAATGCTCTAAATTACTGAATGTACAATAGTGACATTAAATATAAATGATATTTTGTCTTTCAGAAATGTATTTCATGTTCTTAGATAATATAGAAAACTATTATGGATATTATCCAGTGTAGTTATATTGTAGCTAGATAATAGTGGATAATATCCACATAAATTACATATTGGCTAAAAACCAGTTGAATAATGTATCAATGTATGGAGATAGTTCATTTGATTCACTTATTGGGTTATAACTTCCAAAGCCATAGAGTTTAAATCACCACAAAGGTAATCCACAAATCTCTGTATTGGTCTCTCCAGAGAATTTTGAAATAACTATCTCCATACCTTGTATAAATCTAATAAACATAGTTTCAAGGTAAATTGGTAATAAACAATGTCAAATGTGTACTCTATTTGGAGACATTTATCTTCAAACTCTGCATTTGTCAGTAAAAGTGGTAACTGTAGTCTGCGGTGGAAATCCAAGAGAGTCCACGTGTTCTTGAATGATCTTTTTTTCTTCATCGCTCAGTTTTGGATTTTTCGATATGACATGCCAGCCTACTTGTCCATTAGGAAAACACATAATTGTAATATGCACATTTTTCGCATATGTGAAGTACAGATGAACATCTTCATCTAATTCAGAAAACAAACACCACAGATAATTAGTATCCTTGCTTTCACATTTGCATGGTACTTCTAAGTTTCAGGTATTTTTAAATATTACTTTGCATAATTATAAGAATAATTGAACACTTCTATAAATATAAGAATAAAAAAACAATTACGATATTTGCTTAGGCCGGAGCTTCTCATGTCACACATTATAACCCCTCTAAAGTCTTTCGAGCCATCACACATAAATTCATTTGTAAGATTGTCGTAACCATTGTAATGTCCTTCTGAGTGAACTTTATTAACGTCACCCAAATCCAGTTTCACTCTGAGACACATGTCCTCGTAGTTTTCTTGAGGAGACAATAGCTTTCCTTGCAGTAATTCAGCAATGTGGAAGGCTGCCACATCATTACCTATTTCGGAGTACCATCCGTCAGTTGGTTGATTGTCAATGACCTTTACAAAAATTCCATTTCAATTTACGAATTCCAGTGAAATAACATCAAAATAAAAAGATTCCTAATTTCATCTAAATTAAATTAGTTATTGACTTAGAAATTTAGAATATATTAGGTCACAATGCAAAATGAAATCATTAAAAATAAATAAATGGGGTACTGTTACATTGTATACAGTTAAATAGAAATTAGAAAGATGGCTAACCCATTTGATGTCAAAATCATCCGTCGGTTCTGGTGAGAAACACAAATCGGCGAACAATTTTTGGGATTCCTCGCAACTTGTTAAATTTGCTGTTGCCAAATTTATGTATAAAAGTACTTGAATTATAAACAAATACATTTTCAAATCTTTTGAGTAAACCATTCTTTGAAATTTAAAATTCTCCAATACTTCAGTTCTCACACAAGTTGTTTTAGAATCTCTTTGAAAATTATACTTTATGTAGGAAAGCTCTATAAATGCGCTACTGGCAAAAGCGTTGTACCGTACTGCGTTATTTATTTATGGCCGTTATTTAATCCTTCCATGCAAATTAATGGAATCAGCAGGAAAGAGAAAGTCTACGGACTTGTGAAAGTCGCAGGCGTGAATTATGTGGATTAATGAAAATAGCACTAGAATTATTTAAATTAGCAGGAATTTGTCAATGCATATCTTTAATCATAATCAGTTATTGAAGTATTGTGCTGTGCAGCAGCAATAATTGTAAAAACCTGTTAATAGTTGAGTAGTTGAGTAAAATGGTGTCCGGACCTAACGGTCAAAGTCAAAGTGACGGGGTATGACTTACAGGTCAAAAACACCACTCGGTCAAACATGTCAATTATGCGACAATTTCGGTCAATTTTATTGAATAAGAAATTAAATATAAAACCAGATCAATGCATTACAAGTAAGTGCATTTTAAGTAATTAATGGTTGCGTTGTTTTTTTAAATACAAATGAGCCAAGTGTTCGCAAGATGAGTATGTGCACTTCTTCCCTTTGTAAACCTCCCATTAGACAAGTTCTCTATCAGCGTAGCACCACAAGCCTCAGTATCTCTTAAACTACATCGCCAATACCGCTTAGTTTCTACAATTGACTTTTTTATATACACGAATCCATCACAAAATCGTTTGTCTCCGACACCAGTAACTGACATGGCTAAGTGAATTTGAGGACTGAACTACTAACCACTTTTACTGCGCTTTTAGTATTCATTTTTGTAGCATACTTGTGCTATCTACTACATGCACATTTGAATTAGAATGTCATTAACATTGTCTTGCTACGCATTCTCCATATTAATAATGCCTTAGAAGCATTACTTCTATCTTTGACCTAATTTGCATAGTGCTTGACCGAAATGTACTTTTTTTCTTGACCAGTCTGTCTTTGACCGTTAAGTCGGGTAATCAGTAAAATGTATACGAAAAAAATAATTAATCAGTCAATGAAGGTACAGTTGAATAACTAGTAAATACAGTTGTGGGATATTATAGTTGTTTCGAAAGGCTTTTTTGTGTGCGGTTAGGACGTCCCCTTTTTCTCTTCTGGCCAACAGGAACGGTTTATGCCTTAAGTGGAAACTTGTAATTGCCCCTCATCGCCGCAGCTCCGATAACGTCCTTACAAATGAAACATTGTGAGAAATGTGGGCAGCTGCATTTACATTAAGTTGCTAGCCATGTTGTTCTGTAGTCAGCCACAATACTTCAATGACTGATTATGATTAAAGATATGCATTCACAAATTCCTGCTAATTTAAATAATTCTACTGCTATTTTCATTAGTCCACATAATTCACGCCTGCGACTTTCACAAGTCCGTAGACTTTCTCTTTCCTGCTGATTCCATTAATTTGCATGGACGTTTTAAATATTAGTCTTTATTCAGTAGTGCAACTACTGTATGCGATTGGACTGTCTGTCTGTGAGTTAGTTAGTCAGTTAGTTAGTTAGTCAGTTAGTTAGTTAGTTAGTGAGATAGCGCTGTAACTCAAGAACGGTTAAACTTTTTTACAATCTGTTTTCACATTATGAAAATATAGGTTCTCCTTATGAACAATTATCGTAAATGAGCAAAATTGGGTAACGCCTTCCCCTTAAAGGGGGAGGTTAAACTGTTCGTACTATACGTATGTTATGTATTGGATGGTGTGTGTATGTTGTGGTATGTGTCGCAGTCTGTACTAGCGACAACTATATGTCGTAGTCTGAGCTGATGACCCGTCTTTTGAATAAATTTAAATAATTCAAACATTTTTGAATAATTTGAAATACTTTCAAACTTTTTTAAATAGTTTGCAATTATTTCAAATTTTTTAAATAAATTAAAAATATTACGGTTGCACTACTGTGATATAGCCGTTTTGTAATGGTTTATTTATATACTTCCTTACTGTAACGTATTTAAATAAGTTCTTACTGTAACATATTTAAATACCTACTTACTAATTTAACACAGATCATCCAAAGATTATTTACAACAAAAAGTAATACAAGAACGATGTTTTGCATTTATGACTTCCTGGAGTTTTTAATGGGTTTAGAGCATAAAACTGCATTTGTACCTCAATATCTCTTCACAGTTTACTTATGCTTAATATTGGATTAATTCTATGCTAGTAATGTACTAGTCCTTTACATTGTTGATTTACATTGTTCATAGATACTATATACTTTATTTTGTGGGATTCAAATTTCTTTAAATGGTAGAATCTTTGTTTGGACTGAAGCCTTACGCCAGAATCCACTTATCTGCGTTGCCGTTCCACATGACGCAACTTGCGAAAAAAGAGGTTTTATCCTTTTAAATGAAACTTCTTGCAGCTAATTTTTAAATGGTACATAATAATTGCTTTGGCATCTGTTATAACATAACCATTACATGTTTTAGTATTTTTAGCCAATTATAGGTATCCGCTGTGCTAAGCCATGACATTATCTTCTTGTTGTTTTAACAAATGAGTGAATACTTAATAGCGCAGAAGATCTCGCGTTAGGAGGATTTCATAACCTTTCATGTATTATTCTTCGTCCTCTTTGTAAATGAAATCTTAAAGACTTATTTTTCTAATGTGTTAGCAGGAAATCGTCATCCGTTATAAATTCAGAAGTTGATATACATAATAAAGCTATAGATTTATCTTTATCATCTGGGCCAATTATCACATCAACATTTGTACTGCTATTTAAAACCTTAACATAAAACATATTATTCCTTCCCAAAGCATTATTGAATACTTTGGAGCTGCTGCCATTTTAATCTCATCTCTTCAAGGAAGAAATAAATTGGGCAGCACAAATATTCAGATTGATAAAAATGCTAGAAATGAAAATTGGGAATAATAAATTTATTTTGTGAACTATGCAGAGGAAACATTGAAAGAACACAATAATTAGTTGTTTAATAAATGAAGGCATAATCTAACAAATTTCTTTTAGTTCGCAAACCACTCTTTTAAAAAACAGACAGTTTTCTTCATCACAGCCTCAATTCCCTTCGCAACTAGGTCCACACTCTCCTGCTCGGGATTTAACGACACGCAATGGCGCACTTGATTATTTGGATGTCTCACAGATCATTTTCGTGTTTTGTTCTCCAGATTTGTTCGGGGCCAAAAGTTCGTTATCTCTCACAGCCCATACATATTCCCCGTTACGGAAAACATCATTACCCGAAGTCCATGCATCATCAATACCTATAATATAAAATGGCTTCTATTTAAGTGTACCTCAAAAAAAATAATCGGTTTACTTCAAGTAAAATTACCTCATATAGATATATACAGTAATAAATATTTATCCAGTCCCAAGTATCATTACTCGGAACTGATAACATACATTTGCCTTAAGTTTTACTGCAATTTGCTAATGTTTTTGTAAGTACTTCGTGTATCGAATGCATGTCTCCCTGTGCCGGAAGAACCGGAAGTGGTACAGCAAAACTGTTGGCACCAATTGAAAGCCAATGCCAAGTTACATTGAAATCTCTACTTTAGTCATAATCAGTGGAAGGTAAGTGGGGCAAACAATTTGGTGGAAAGTAAAAGTACTGAAATGTGCCCGGTATACGGTTATTCGGATTTTTCCCATCCGAAAATTTTTTTTTGGAATAATATTTTCACAGGTGCAATTCATGTTATATGACTGATTTTTCCTGAATTTTTCATAATATTCGAACAAGGTTGAATTTTCAATTATTCGGGAAATTTCCTGGAGTCGGGTAAAGTAAGGATTTTGTACTCTTAAGGTAAATGTTCTAAAGCATTAGTAAATTGCATGAACACTTAAGGCAAAGGTATATTATCAGTTTGGAGGAAAGATACTTAATTGAGACTGCATAAATGTTTATTGCCTAAATGTACTTAAATGAGGTAAAGCGATTATTTTTCTTGGGTATAGCGATTATTTTTCTTGAAGTAAAGCGATTGTTTTTCTTGGGTATAGCGATTATTTTTCTTGAGGTAAAGCGGTTATTTTTCTTGAGGTGAAGCGATTATTTTTCTTGAGATTATCTTTGAGGTGCATTTAAATTTTCCCCATTAATAAGTATGGAATATCGGAAACATTTTCAACCTGTAACAAGTTCAAATTTATGGTTACTTTTCCTCTTTACACTTTACCTGACGAATGTAATTTTAGGTACAATTGTCGGTTTTTGTCGTCCGATTCATGTGAGACGAAGCGGAAAGTTCCAATTGACTCGGAAATCTCAGCTTTTTAAAATTTAAATTACTATAATTATGGCAATTTACTTTAAGCAGGTTTTTAAGAAATTAGGTACACTAATAAATATGTCTTTAAAGTAAAAACCGGCGAGCAATTTTTGTAATCACTCACAGTTTGTTAAATTCGCTGTAACCAAATTGAAATATAAAAGCTTTAATCATAAAGAAATACATTTGCAAAACACTTTTGTAGAAACAGCTCTTGCTGCTAATTTTGGTATGTTACATAATAATATTTTTGGTATCTGTAATCTGTGATACCTAGTACATTTTTGGCACTTAATATAGCCAATTGCAGTTATTTGCTAAACTAAACCATGTTTCGTACCCTTTGTAATGAAATCTTGAAAACTAACAGCAAGCCGTAACAGCTGCGAATCAGAATTGATAAAGCAAAGTAAGTAGAGATGAATCAAACCTTCGATTTATTGTAGGATTTTCAATGGTATAAATTATTTTTTTACAAATTCTATGTGAACTGAATAATTTCTTTTTCATTCGTATACAAATCATTGATTTGTGGACATACCTAGGCAAGAAATATAAGTAGGTGTGTTGGCACCAGGAATCCATATGAGAATTGAATATTTACATTTTCGTTAAAATGGGCTCAATTCAAATTCGAGAGAACCAATTTCAATCAGAATTTGTACTAAAAACCTTAATAAATATACATTAATAATCTTTGTAATGCAGTACAAATAAATAAGTTGCTTGTCTTGTTTTGTTATCATTATGAGATATTTATTTTACAATTTCAATTTTATAATTCCTTATTATATCCATATCATGATTTCTTTATGAAATACCAACATTTTCAGTTATTCAGATATACTGCAACATTGACTTGTTTATTTGGCTGATAATTAAGTTATATATAAGCTCCCCAACTAGTTACTTACTACAAATATGTTCCTTGTTTAACCTTTAATGATTTGTTTACAGCAAAACAAGAAAAAACTGCAATATCTTGCATTTCCTGATATTTATCTATTGTTTATCACAGGAAAGAAGTTTCGGTAATTAAAATTTTCTTTACAGACTGCTTGCGGTACTTGTATTCTATGTTATGCGATTACTTCTCCTATGGTGTAGTTTTATAAATTTTTCATGCACCAATACCTGTCTGAAATGATAGAACGTTTTTTGCACTCGTTGCACTGTAGGCTGGCTGTGGAGCAAGATCAACTTTTTTCTGTCACAGTATGGAAAAGCAAACTAGAGTTAGAAATAAGAATTTTCAAGGGTGCGCAATTCCAGCTTTTTGTGGTAATATCAAGAAATCTGACTACACCACCTAATGTGTATGTATGACTTTTTTCAGTTACTCAGTGTGCTCAGTTTGTGTAGTGCAGACATAAAAATATGGATAAGATGCGTCTGGGCTTTGACTTACCATTTGTAAAAATCTCTCTAATCTTGTTAATAATAAATCACGCATGTTGTACATGGTTTAGATAAAGAAAAAAATTTCCTGTTAAGGTGCATACCTAACTGTACTGTATCGTGTAAAGTATTTCTATATGTCAGTGGTAATGTGTGAACAGTAAACAAAATATTTCGCAAATACCAAGAAAGAGAATTAATTAATATAAAGTCTACATTGTACCTATACACAATGTTATTATTACTATATAACTAACTTTACAACCTTGAGATGATTTTAAGACGACGCTTTTGCTAAACTTTTGTTTTTATTACTGTATTATGTATAAAAAAAGGTATCTTCAAACCACGGTTATCTGCTGTATACAAAGTATTGTAAGTGGAGATATTTAATTTTAAACTCTGCATTTTTCAGTAAAAGTGGTAACTGTAGTCTGCGGTGGAAATCCAAGAGACTCCACGTGTTCCTGGATGCTCTTTTTTTCATCATTGCTCAGTTTTGAAGTTTTCGCTAAGGCATGCCAGCCTACTTGTCCATTAGGGAAACATAAAATTGTAATATGCACATTTTTCTTGTCCGCATATGTAAAGTACACATGAGTATCTTCATCTGATTCAGAAAAAAAACACCACAGATAATTAGTATTCCTTTTCTTCACATTTGAATGGTACTTTAAAGTTTCATATATTATTATTTTTAAATATTACTTTGCATAATTATATGAATTAAACATCACTTACGATATTTGCTTAGGCCAGTGCTTTTTATGTCGCACATCAAAACCCCTTTGAAATCTTCAGAGTGATCGCAATTAAAATCACTAGTGAGATTATCGTAACCATTGAAGTGTCCATCTGTGTGCATTTTTATTGTATCACCGTGATCCAGTTTCACTCTAAGACACATGTCCTCGTAGTTTTCTTGAGGAGGCAACAGTTTTCCTTTTAATAACTCCGCTGTGTGAAAAGCTGCCACATCATTAGATATTTCAGAATACCACCCTTCAGTTGGTTGATTGCCAAAGGCCTTTACAAAAATTCCATGTCAATTTACGAATTCCAGTAATGAATTAACATTAAATTAAAAAGATTCTTAATTTCATCTAAATTAAATTAGTAGTGACGACTTAGAATCTATTAGGTCACAATGCCAAATGAAATCATTGAAAATAATTAACCGGGGTACGGTTACATTACATTTATAGTTAAATGAAAATCAGAAAGATGGCTAACCCATTGGATATCGAAATCATCAGTCGGTTGTGGTGAGAAACACAAATCGGCGAACAATTTTTGTGATTGCTCACAACTTGTTATATTTGCTGTTACCAAATTAAAGTATAAAAGTACTTGAATAATAAACAAATACATTTTCAAATCTTTTTTGTAAAACATTATTTGAAATTTAATATTCTTCAGTGCAAATTAGTTTTCACACAAGTTATACTAGAATCTCTTAGCAATTTATACACTATGTAGAAAAGCTGTTTAAATGTGGTAGTGGCAATAACGCAGTATGGTACTGTACTGCGTTATTTATTTATATACCTTCTTAGTAACGCATTTAAATACCTACCTACTGATTGCCCACAGATCATCCAAAAACTAATTTACAACTAAAAGTAATGCAAAGTACTTGTGCAACATTATAAATTTTATGATTTCCTGATGTTTTTCATGATTTTATAACGGGAAAAGGCATTTGTACCTAAATATCTCTTTACAGTCTGCTTGTGCTGGTTGGATTGCTTTGTTTGATTCTATTCTATTAATGTATTAGTGATTTTCATTGTTTATTTATCTAGGTATAATATTATCATTTTTGCGATTCAAAATTTCCTTGATTGATAGAATCTTTGGTTGGACTGACCGCTGTCTACGGCAGGATCCACTTATCTGAGTCGGCGTTCCGCATGACGCAAATTGTGAAAAAACAAGTTTTATCTGGTTGATATTTCTTGCTGATAATTTTGAAATAGTACATAATATATAATATTTTTGGTGTCTGTGATATTACATTTTTAGCATCTTTAGCTTTTAATAAAAAAGTGAGTTATGTAAAAACAGACGATCTCAAGTTACAAAATTATCCTATGAACATTTGCACCTCCATTTAAGACACTTACGCTACAAGTTTTTATTTTTCCTTCTCAAAGTATTATTGAATACTTGGCGCTGCTGCCATTCTAATCTTATCTCTTTAAGAAAGGAAAAAATTGTACAACACAAATTATATTCAGATTATAAAACTGTTAGAAATTAAAAATGCGAATAATAAATTTATTTTGTGAACTAAGGAAGTAACACTATATGGATTGCTTAATAAAGAAGAAATAATTTAGCAAATTTCTTTTGGTTCGCAAACGACTCTTTTAAAAAGTGGGCAGTCTTCTTCATCCCACCCCCAAATGCCTTCGCAACTCGGTCCACACTCTCCTACTAGGGAAGTAACGGACACACAATGGCGCACTGGATTATTTGGAGGTCTCGCAGTTCCATTTTCGTATTTTGTTCTCCAGCCTTGTTCGGGACCAAAAGGTTCGTTATCTCTCCCAGCCCATACATATTCCCCGTTATGTAAAACATCATTACCCGAAGTCCATGCATCACCAATACCTATAGTAATATTTAAATGCCTTGTATTTAAGTGTACCTCAAAAATTATCAGTTTACCTCAACAAAAATAATCGCTTTACCTCTTATAAATACAATTAACTAATAAATATTTATCCAGTCTCAAGAATCATTACTCCGAACTGATAATCTACATTTGCCTCAAGTCTTAATGCAATTTACTAATGTCTTAGCAAATTTACCTCAAGTAGAGTAAAGATTTTGTACTCCATTTGAGGTAAATGTCCTAAATCATTAGCAAATTGCATTAAAACTTGAGACAAAGGTATGTTATCAGTTTGGAGGAAAGATACTTTGAGACTGGATAAATATATATTACCGAAATGTATGCATATGAGAAAAAGCAATTACTTTTCTTGAGGTATATCGATTATTTTTGAGGTGCATTTAAATTTTCCCCATTAAAAAGTTTTCCACATTTATCAATGGTTAATAGTTCTCTTCGCACTTTACCTGACGAATTTAATTTTAGGTACAATTGTCGGCTTTTGTCATCCGATTCAAGTGAGACAAAGCGGAAAGTCCCAATCGACTCGCAAATCTGAGCAGCTGAGTACCAGTCTATCTGCGTTACATTTAATAACAAATATCAGAAATATAAATTTCTAGATTTTTTAAATTTTAAATTAAAATAATTGCGATAATTAATTTTAAGAGGGTTTTTAAGAAATTAAATATCTTAAAGTGTTTTCATTTTGCGAAATTCGATCTATAAAAGTGTTCAGATTAACAATTAAAGGAAAGGTGTAAGAACATTTTCCCTGATGAAGTAAATTATTTAAATCACTTAATTTTGATAGTTAAATTTTGACATGATTTAATGGCCAATTTGTAAAATTTCATACTTTATAATCATTTATTATTTATATTATTTATTAGTTAAAAAGCAATAATCGGTCTTACGAGAATATTACTAATGATAAAATAGTAAGTATCTTGTGTTCGATCTGGATGCGACAATCTGGAGAACCCTAAAAATTGTTTTTAACTTTTATTAACTGGATATTTTGAACAGTTATCAAAGGCACTATTATTTATATTTAGTTTAACTTGAATTTCAAAGAACTAAAATGTAATAAATGGTTAACCTCTTGGAATACGGATAGCCCAAACTGCAGCAAAGACTCCAAGTAGTAAGAAAATAGTGGTAAATCTAATAATAGCCATTTTAAGTGTGTTTGTAACAATATGCGATGACAAGTAATATCTATTACTATTGAACTATTGAATTCTTCTGCCGGAGATTGATTTTCATTTGATAATCCAATAAATTTTAATTTTGGTAGACATTGGAACTTATATCTATATCTCATGGTGTGTCCTTTAATTATAATTCATGTATGCATAAAGTAAACTACAGTAGATAGGCAAGTACGGGCAACAAATGAAATGTAGGTCAATTGTCTACCTACTTTGATCAAGCCCAAGTACTAATGATAGATAACACACATTTGGTCGACCTAATAATAAAAGGGAGCTTGAGATCAAGGCACCCTCAAAAAGTGTTTCAATTCTTCAAGAACTAAAAACCAGGGAATTTGTTAACCAATAGTCTTTCGGAAATGCTTTTGACAAGTTTTAAATTTATGATATCCGTCAGAGTTACAGAATTGTAATTTGAAAAGTGCAATTAATGCTTTTATTGTGATGCAAAAAAATGGTCATGTATTTTCTGTATTTATTTTTGGGAAAACTTATTATTCTTCAGTAAGTTTCAAGTTGATTTTTTACCATGTTAAGTTTTAGAATTAGTTTATTGTTTTACAATAGCGACTCTTTTGTTTTCTGTGCGGTTTTCCTCGTCCAGTCTCACGTACCATTGCAATCAGATCTACATGGTCCAGCTAATGTTTTAACGAAAACGCAATGGAAATATGGATGGCTTGGCAAGCGAGCTTTTCTGCTTTCAAATTCAGTTCTCCAGCCTTTCCAGGATCTAAAGGTGGACTCTGTGGAAACTGATGGCATAATGATTTTTGCCTAAGACTAGATTTATATACCGCAATTAAGAGACTCCATTAATTATTATAATCAACCTGCTTCGATTTAAATGAAATTTGTTTGAGATTTTGCTACTATAATCCTGTTTCAAAATCTGAAGAATATTTTTTAATATTTATGGGGGCATACAAAAACTCCTAAACTAAAAAATTCGACTTCTTAGTGTTCAACCTGACCTTAGATTCCGTAAACAACCTATTTCGACTAAATTAAAATCATTGAAATTGCAACAAAATTCTGTACAAAATAGTACCACTCAAAATTTTCCATGACACTTTGGAGTAGTTACACTCCTCTTTTTCCGACTCTGTACGACCCTATACAAGAATGTGAAGGATAACAATGCACTGTCATTACACTTTGCATTGGTCACCCTGTTTATATCGTTATCTATTATGTGTCAACATTACAAATGTTAAATATTATAGCGTTTTATCTTACACAGGAACATGTAAAGTAATTTAAGTGGGTCAGCATTGTTTATGTGATAAATACAATTAGTACTTAACGCAAGTGTAAACATAGTTACTAACATACCTACTTAGGTAGGTATTTTTATATAGAAGTTCTCATTTTTGTACGTTTCACAAACGCATGTCATCTTGACTTTATTGTGAAATATTTAACAAAATTTAGAAGTTGATTAATTGAATTGATTACTTACTACAGTAAAGAATGGATACATTACGTAGCACAATATGTCTCCTTGATTTTGATTGCAGGGTAAAACCTGACTGCTAAAAACTAAGCTTTGTTGTCACTTCCAAGGATTTACAATGATTAAGTGCATTGCGACATAAAAATAGTCATGTCGGTTTTCAGCACAATGATACAATTAACGAAACGTGCTCCATACTTTTTGATTGCCGATGGGAATTCTTAGTTAATTAATTACTCGACCTTCATTACCACAAGCTTATTAAATGTACAATATTATATGTAGTATAGAATTTAAGTTATAATATGAAATTGAAATTTAAAATAAGAAATTATGGTTAACAATTTATCACATGAACATTTTCACCGCTGTTTTGTTTACACTACTTGCCTAAACTAATTTTCATTTCTCCTTCATTATTGTATACTTGGTGCTGCTGCATTTTTAATCTTATTTCTTCAAGTTAGGAAAAAGTTATACAGCACAAATATTCAGATTTTATAAAATTGCTAGAAATGACACAATATTCTACAAATGCGAATAATAAATTTATTTTGTGAACTAGGCAGAGGAAATATGAAAATAATCAAGGTGCTTCAATGTTGCCATGATTGCATGGCTAGAGGTGTCGACTTGCTCAACGAAACTGGTTTCTAGCTGCTAGTTGGTGAAAGCAAAATTTTGAAAATGTCTTCAAAAAAACTGGCAAGGCAGCTAGAAATTTGTTATCTTTATTAACTTGTTACCTTACATAAAAACAAAATAACAAACAATGGTTTGCTTAATTAATGAAGACATAATTTAACAAATTTCTTTTGGTTCACAAACGACTCTTTTAAAAAGTGAGCAGGTTGCTACTTCCCAGCCCCAAGTTCCCACGCAGCCAGGTCCACACTCTCCTGCTAAGCAAGTAACGGAAACGCAATTAAGTCCTGGATTATTTGGAAGTTTCACAGTTCCATTTTCGTATTTTGTTCTCCAGCCTTGTTCGGGTCCAAAAGGTTCGTTATCTCTCCCAGCCCATACATATTTCCCGGTTGAAACATCATTAAAACCCCCAATCCATACCTCGTCAATACCTATAATAATATAAAAAGTAAAGAATATCAGAAATATTTTCAGCATTTATGAAATGTAAATGGCTTTTCTTCACACTTTACCTGACGAATTTAATTTTAGGTACAATTGCCGGCTTTTGTCATACGAATCAAGTGAGACGATGCGGAAAGTCCCAATTGCCTCGCAAATCTGAAGAGCTGAGTACCAGTCTACCTGCGTTACATTTAAGAATAACAGATATCAAAAAAAAAAAATTTCTAGATTTTTTTAAATTTAAATTACTATAATTGTGATAATTAATTTTAATAGGGTTTTTAAGAAATTAAATATATTAAAGTGTATCCATTAAAGAAATGGTGTAGCAGTATTTTTCTTATGAAAATGAAATAAATTATGTAAATATAAATCATTTAATGCTGATTTTTGATGGCTAATTTGTAAATTTTTTTATAATTTTATGCAGGTAAAAAGTTATAATTGGTCTTACTGCAATATTACTAATGATAAAATAGTACGTGTCATGTGTTCCTTCTAGATGTGACAACCTGGAGAATCCTGTAGATAATTTTTAACTTGTATTAACTCGATATTTTGAAAAGTTATAAAAGGCACTATTATCTATATTTAGTTTGCATTCAACTTCAAGGAACAAGAATGTAATAAATTATTAACCTTTTGGAATACGGATAGCCCAAATTATGGTGAACACTCCAATTAGTAAGAAAATGGTGGTAATTCTAATAATAGCCATTTTGTGTGTATTTGTAACTAGTAGTGTGATGACAAACGTATTATTTATTATTATTGAACGATTGGATTCTTCTGACGGAGATCAATGTTCGTTGATAACGCAATAAATTTTAATTTTGGTTGCCATTCGAGCTTATATCTATTTTTCTTTGCGTGTATCCATGTATCCATAAAATAAAGTATAGTAGACAGATAAGTTCGGCCGACTATTAAAATGTAGGTCAATTATTGTCTACCTAATTTGATCAAGCCCAAGTACTAATGATAACACAAATTTGGTCGACCTAATAGAGAACTTGAAATCAAGGCACCCTCAAAAAGTGTTTCAATTCTTCAACTAAGAAACAAGGAATTTGTAACCAATAATCTTTCTGAAATGCTTTTGATAAGTTTTCAATTTACGATGATATCCATCAGAGTTACAGAATTATAATTTGAAAAGTGCAATTAATTTTTTATGGTTTGCATATAACGTCCACTTCTTAAAATGTCATTACACCTGAATTCCACTCATCACCAAAAGCTACAACTATAAGAAATCTTTATCTTATGACCTTCAGTTTCAATAACGTAAGCTGTTGATGTTAATTATAGTACATAGATAATCGATGCCTATTCCGTACTTAATCTTTACTAATTTCCTCTTCAAATCCTGTCTACGTATAGATTGGATTTAAATCATACATGTTATTATTTGATTATTGCATTAAACCTTCTGAGCTTAAAATCCAGGATTTTGGTGTTTTTTACCCTAAACTACTTTTGCAATGATGTAGATATTTCAACCACCCAAATATTGTATGAATCTCTATTGATTTTGCATATAGTGTCAATTATTAAGCACTACTTTGACCAGTTCTGTTTTAGGCCAAGCTGCTTGAATCTATCAGGAATAGGAAATGATTCCTTTAACGATATAAAGTTTGCTAAGCCCACTAGTAAGGTAAATAAATCTACCGTCACAAAAAATGTACAAGCAGACTGTGAAAGATAACGATTGTACTTACATAATACTTTTGCATTAATCACCCCATATACATTGTTATCAATGTGTGTCAATAATATAAATGTTAAATATTATGGCGTGTCATTTTACAGGAACACGAAAAGTAATTTAAGTGGGTTAACATTATTTTTGTGATAAATACAATTAGTACTTAACACCAGTGTAAACATAATTACTAACATTAAATACCTATTTAGGTACCTATTTTGACTTAGGAGTTCGGATTTTTGTTTCGCAAACGCATTTCATCTTGACTTTATTGTGAAATATTTAATGAAATTTAAAAATTAATGTATTTGACTACAGTAAAGAACGGATGCATTAAATAGCACAATATGTCATGATTTTGATTGCCGGGTAAAACCTGATTGCTAAAAAGTAGGCCGAGTTGTCACTTCCAAGGATTTACAATGATTAATAAGTGTATTGCGACATAAAAATAGCCATGTCGGTTTTCAGGAAAGTAACACAAATAACGAAACTTGCTCAATACTTTTCGATTGTCAATGATAATTCTTAGTTAATTTATTACACGACCTCATTACAAGTTTTTTAATGTAATCAAATCATTACAATGGGATTTAAAGTAAACCACTTTAGTAATACTCGAGAGGTTTTGTTTTCACAAGACTTCTACTGGAGTCTCTGGATATAAAAACAGGGTGATCTTTTCCCAGAATTCAGTTTCCTTCCCAGTTTCAGTTTCGATCAAATCAGATTGCAGAACCGGCGGAAAAATGGCAGTTATTAAATATCTTCTAGCTTTGGCCTTATTCGGTGCATTTTCATCAGCCTCGGAGGTTGTTCCAAAAGGTTAGAATAAAAATTCTTAATTTAAAATCAAAAACGAATTTTTTACAAATTAAAATATCTTGCGCAGGATTCAGCGTTTTGAAATCCCCTGACGGTATCCATAACAGTTACTTCTTCATCATCAGTCCTTTAGCAGTAAGATTCATTAATCTTTCTAATATTTATAGTAAAATTTTTTGTTACTGATCTTTGGTAGTATTAACAAAAATATTGATAATGAATTACAGGTGGATTGGTACACAGCCCGTCAAATCTGTGAATCCATTGGACCTTATCGCTATGTGTCCCTTGAAAGTCGAGATAAATCCGCCGAACTCTATTTGAAATTATCTTCTGAAAGTAAGCAGTTAATTTTAACCCTTAAAAATAAAAATTATCAAAGACAATAATATTGTCTTAAATTGAGTTAAATTGTAATAATTTAATTATTCAGTGGTGAAATAGTCTCATTAAAATTTCTGCTCATTTATTTGACAAACTAGATGTGAGAGAAGCTTGGACTTCTGGAAATGACGTTATCGCTAACGGCAGATATGTTTGGGCTGCTCTTGACGACAGACCTTTCGGAGAGTTCCAAGGATGGAGAAGGGGTGGACCATCTCCCCCAAATAACCCCGACTGCCATTGTGTTTCCGTCACAGCTTTAGCTGGGGAATGTGGTTCTCAATGCATCGGAGAGTGGGGCTGGGATGAAGAACAGTGCTCAAATGCTAAGAGAGTTGTTTGTGAACCAATTACCCAACAACCATAACCATTAATTCAAATAATTTATAATATTTAATTTTACAGCTAATTTTTAGCCATTATTCTTGCCAAAACAGAAATTATGTAATTTCGTTTTCTATACAATAGCTATTATGCATATTTTTTCGAGACTTTAAGTGTATTTTCCAAATGACAAAATTAATAATTAATAAAACCAATGTTGGTAAACTAAAAAATTTCTATTTATTCTCTTTAATACTACTCTTAACTACTGCATGATTCACTAATTGATTTTACGTCAGAGCTACATAATCACAAAAGAGTCAAAAATTGCCATATACCGTAAAATATTAAATAACTCCACGGAATGGGGAATTATTTAATATACAAACCCCATACCTAAGTGCATTTACATATAATCAAAACAGAAACGATAATTTAACAGAAAAATATCTGAATGTTAGCAAGCAAATCAAACCTTGAAAGTATAACTCCCTAACAGAATTATTTGGTACTGCACGGTACTTCATATGGGGTTGTATAATTGTACCAGATAGTAACTCATTCAATACACAGTAAAATAAATGTAAAATTTCATCCTTAAAATGCTTTTAACTTCTACATTATTTCAAATCGTACCTCGCAGTTGCCTTTTCTTGTATAATAATTTTTGAAAATCATTATCTTTTCAGTTCAGTCTATTTGAAATGCTTAACGCATAGAAAATTAATGAAGTATTCCTCATTTTTCAGATTTATTTTTCGGTAGTACAAATTACTGGGCGAAACCTGGCAGTGTTACTGATAACTACTGATATTGAGGACACGTTCCATTTTTAAAGCACAATACAATCACTTTACGATAACAAGAGTTGTCCTACAATTGTTTTTGTGACAAGGTGCATGTAATGTAATCTCGAGAGGTTTCGTTGTAAGGGGTTCTTGGAAATCCCATATATAGACCAATTTTCTATGGAAAATAAATTTCTTATACTGACCAGACCGTTTTAGTAGGCATGCAAACTCTTGATTTTATTTTTTCATAGCTTATATAATGTTAATGAATCTTGAAATGAGTAAAATTATTTCATTTCTCGTTTTAATATTATTATCAGCTGGAGTATTTACTAAAAATATAGCCGAAAAAGTCCCTAAAGGTTAGATGTGGAGCGTTTTCTAATTTCTGCCTGCTGGAAATAATAAATAACTGTGGAACCAATTTAAGCAAAATTTCCCTTTCTTTCCAATTATAATGCTGATATTAAACTATTTCACTTGACATTGGAATATGTTTCCATTTTTTCGTGGGAAATGGGATACGGGAAGACCCACAAACATTTTGAATCAAAACCTTGATTTTTCCGATTATTACCGTCAGTATCAGTTAATAACATTTTTGTGCATTATTTTCTTTCAGGATTCAACATTCTGTCTGCAGCAAACACCACGAATAACAGCATCATTTACATCATCAGCCAGAATGAGGTAAGACAACTATTTTGCTTTAATACTTTGAATATTTACAACTTAAAAGTTTAAATTGTTAACACAATAGGTAGATTGGAATACATCCCGTCTAATTTGTGATTCTATTGGACCCTTTCGATTTGCCTCTCCTGAAAATGTTGAGAAGTGCTCACAATTGTATTTTCAATTAGCCTCCAATGGTATTGTTGCACATTTGCTCAAAAATTATTTTTCACAATTAAAAATTCAGCAGTAATTATTTATAAAAATAAATAAAAGATGAAAATAAACTACAAAAATAAATTATAAAAATATAAAAATAAATTACAAAAATAAATTATAAAAATATAAAAATAAATTATAAAATATAAGTAAACTAAAAATATAAATAAATTATAAAAATTACTGTCTTATTATACTATGTATCAGATATAAGAGAAGTGTGGGTATCTGGAAATGACTTTGCTAGCAATGGTAACTTCACTTGGGCTGGTCTGAACGAAAAACCATTCGGAGACTTCCAAGACTGGAGAGATCCAGAGTCTCCCAGCAATCCAGCATATCACTGTGTTTCGGTCACGGCTGTAACTGAAGAATGTTCTGGTTGCACTGGAAAATGGGGTTGGGAGGAAGAAAACTGTTCTGGACTTAAAAGGGCGGTTTGCGAACCAATTATGGATTAAATTTTGCAATTTGTATAAAATTATTTTTACACTCAATGTACAAACTTGTGTTATTTCGAAAATGTCAGTCTTAAAATATATCTTAAATATTTTTCGCATGGTTTCGGTTCCCATTTCACACCCCAATTGTTTGTACACCTGCGAAAGTTGGGAATTTCTTGAAAATTGCTAAAAAGTAGGAATTATGTTCAAACTCTGGGAAAGTGTGATAAAGGTAATACCGTATATTGGAAATGTAAAAACGTGATAGTGATAATTTCTTAAATTACATAAATTTAATTTAATGAGGCAAGAAAGTTTATAGTTTTCATCATCATTGCATTGTTATTTAAACTTTTATTATGTAAATAAACTGACGAAAACTGAAAAGCGAATTCTAAATATCCATCTGAAGGGTTGGAGCGTCAAAGACATCTTATATCTTAGGAATAGTTTGTATATGGGCTTCTCAATAAGAAGTAGCAGTATTTGCTTTGGAGTTTGAAATAATAATAGATTGTTGCTGATAATATTCAAAAAACCAATCTTATAAAACCAATAAGATAAGTGAAACCAATCTTATTTTGCATTATTAAAACAACCAATTACATGAAACAAATAATGTAGTTAGAAAGATTACACATGAACATTCTTGCGATAAATTTTAAAATGTTGAAAATGTTTACTACGTGCCCAAACGTTAACAGATTAATTTCACATAAACAACGGGAATGAGAAATGTTTGTTTGTTTTTGCTGTTGCAATTATAAATTCTTAGTAACGTACAGTATGTGTGATTACCGCACTTTTAATCTAATTTACTTAAACTAAGTAAAACCAACCTTTCATTTAACTTGCAACTTAAAATTATTGAAACACAATTGAAATGTCCCAAAGTAGAGAAATAAAACATAAACAACTTCGTACAGAATGGGTTTTATTAGTGCTTTTTCAATCTTAGTTTTCAAAGTAGTTCTGATCTCGTCAGTAATCGCAGCACCATCTTCTAAAATCGAGCCGAAACTTCTCCAAACCTTAAAATTTAAAACTACGGCTTCAGTTCTCGTAGCGATGAAAGAGGGAACAAAGGACTTTCCACTCATTTCATTGCAAAAATTTAACTCCCGAGAAGGTTCAAGCACTGAAGTTGCATACTGAGTCAAGTCAATCAGTAAAAGATTTTCTGAACAAAAAAGACTGTTTCCTGTCAAAGCTATACTGGATGATAAACATGTATTTCAAAATTGCGTAATCCGGATTTTTAGAAATTGTCGGCAAATTTTATAAGAAGGTACTTGTCATGGAGTATGATATAAAATTTATATGACCTAATCTTAAATTTGAGGGTTTGTGTGTTGCGGGTACACCGTTCATATGGCATATTTGTATACGTACATTTGTATAATGTAAGTAATTAGCAAGTATTTAGTAATTGCAATAAATTATAATCAATTCACAACAAATACAACTGCTTTACTTGCAAAAACACTGACAATTGGGTGTACACCATACAAATTCTCGTTTGACTCCCTTGGCACTCTTCATCTAAACATTCCTGTTTAGCAAACAAACCATTTCTTATCACTGAACGGTTTTACCCAAAGCAGTAAATAATTGGAAAATTATAAGATGAGAATATAGCTTAGCTTGCAAATTAGAATATGGCTGTTTATTATTATACTCATTATATGGAAAATAAACAAATTTAAGCAGCAAGTGCATTTCGTGCCGGTGCATTTTGGTTTTGTGCAGGTGCAGGTGCATGAAAACCATCGTACGTGGGTGTACACTGTGAGCAAAATCTTTGAGAACTGAAAAAAGTTCAAAAGTTCACCCATTTAAATCACTTTTACACTACTAGCGTATATCTTCTTATAGTTAATTAATATTTCAATAAGTTTACTTAATTATTACAGTTTACGGCGGAAATTACTATTTATTTGAATGCTCACACAAAAAATGAAAGAAATTAGTCCGACTTAGGTACATCTGCTTCCACAAAGTGATGCAAATGCAAACAAATCGATCAAAGATACACATCTAAAGCATCTATGTTAAAAGATCAATTTTATTCCGGCTGTCCAATCACCCAAAAGTCTTATTTTAACAATTTTATAATTTCATTATTGTTTATATAGAACTTTAAAATGGTCTTTCTTAAAACTTTATTAATTTACATCTTAATATTTACTTTTAGTAGACCTTTGGGTATGAAAATTTCAGTTTGTAAATATGTCATTGCAATAGGCCTATCCTTGAAAAACCGCAAACCTGGTGCTGTTCTACGGAGACGGCTAATTTTAGTTTAATAGAACATCACAGATGTCGCAGGTGGTGTAAGTTGCAATATCATAACCAACACAACAAAAATCAACCCACATCGTTGTGTTAGAATACTATTGGGTACTAACGGTATCCTCAAATATGGGATGTCATAAAGATGCTAAATTTTATAACTGCACGCTAGCACAGATATACAAACTACTTTTTGACATATAAGAACTCATTCTTTTTGCAACATTTGCAAAACAAAATAATATACAGTATAGTCATTAGAATGCATATCGTTAGGACCCAATAGTATTCTAACACAACGATGTGGGTTGATTTTTGTTGTGTTGGTTATGATATTGCAACTCCCACCACCTACGACATCTGTGATGTTCTATTAAACTAAAATTAGCCGTCTCCGTAGAACAGCACCAGGTTTGCGGTTTTTCAAGGATAGGCCTATTATAAACTGTAAATAAGCCTTTATACGGTGGCTTTTGCAAATCAGTTTATACGTAGCAGTCTACGAAGATTGATTGCTCGCTTATATTTGTACTAATGCTTTTGATAATGTAGCTATAACGTAAAATAAATACTTATCAGAATTGGTTTCCTGTACAGATTAGAGAAGATCATAATAATACGATGAGGTGATGTTTGCCCCACTTATTGAATTGGCCAAACTTTCAATTAAAAATAAAACCATGTCAAAAAGCGTGATTACCAAGTAATGTACTTTTAAAAGAGGTCAATTAAGAACAGGTGTTACGTCATCAGTCAGGTATAAAACCAATGTCCCCCGAACTGATTTCTATCCAGTGCGGAATTTATCTATTGTGCAAATTGAATCTGTTTTATAAAAGCAAAATTCAAGATGAGTAGTCTCAATATTTTAACGATTTTGGTTTTTGTTGGTACATGTACTACAATTTCAGCAAATAAAGTTCCTCAAGGTTAGAAACACTTAATTTGAATTTTATTGATCTAAATTTGAGTTTTGAGATAATTTATGTTGCAATATATTTCAGGATTTACCGCTTTGATTCCTCCGAGTGTTGGAAGAGACAGTTACTACTTTATTGTTAGCGACCAGAAGGTAAGACTTTTTACTCATCTAAAAATATTAATTAATACAGTTTAAAAGTTTATTTTCGTAATGACTACTTAATTATTTTAAAAGTTTGGTCTTGTAATTCATAAAGGTGGATTGGTACACTGCACGTCAAGTTTGCGAGTCTATTGGACCTTATCGGTTTGTCTCCCTTGAAAGTGAAGAGAAATCCGGAGAGCTCTACTTAAAATTATCTGCTGCTGGTAAAAAATTGAGAAATCTATTTTTAAATTTAGTTAACAAGAAAATTCAAAACATGTACTGAAATTTTCAATTATATATTAGATGTCAGGGAGGCGTGGACTTCTGGAAATGATATTCTCCGGAACGAGAAATATGTTTGGGCTGCTTTGAAAAATCAACCTTTTGGGGAATTTCAAGACTGGAGAACAGGAACTCCTCCAAATAATCCAAACTGTCACTGCATTTCTGTTACAGCCTTAGCTGGGGAGTGTGGCACTCAATGCATCGGTCAATGGGGCTGGGATGAAGAAAAGTGTGCATTGAGGAAAAGAGCTGTTTGCGAACCAGTTGAATAGTCAGTTTGCTCATCAATCATTTTTACTTCTTTACTGTACTTCTCATGGTGTTTCGTATCTTCTATTATGTTAATTAACAATGCTATTTATTTATATACAAGTATGTTCACTATAAATATATGATTTAGAATTCATTATGCTGTTGATTGAAATAAAAAATATTTTAAAAAAGTCATTAATTCAGTTATCTAATTGCTTATATATAAATTTGTACTTTTTGTCAAATTTTGTTCTATTAATATGTCAAAGTTAATTAAACTATTACAGTTTACGGCATTATTACTGTCATTTGCATTGTTCGTGCATCAAAACCTAAACAGTGATAGGAATTGAAACAAGTTTGTTTGACATAAGCGCATCCGTCAATGAAACAGTGTGAAACAAATGCAAATAAACAAACGGAATTCATGATATATTGTGGAAATCCTTATTAATAGTAATAACTGATAAATCAAAATGATTTGGTATACATGCAGGTGTGTTCTCAATAAGTAAATAAATATACATATATTATCAAAATGTACCATTAAATTGCCGTTTCACATTGCACTACAAATATAGCTTACAGGAAAGTTGGACACCGAAATGGTGGAACTGGGACAAAGTAGATTCGTAGATTAAAGGTATTGTTTACTTACTGTAGGTTTAAAGTATAAGGATAAGTTAATATATCGATAAATAAAGCAGAACATTGGAGATTACGACGAAATTGCACTTAAAATTCGAAAAGCGGGTCAGTTACTGCAGGTGTTCAATTTTCTGGTTGACTTGATGGTCAATGTGATACACATATAATAGGTACTGTGGTTTATAATTTCATTGTTTAGGAAAACTGTAAAATGACATTATTTAAAACTTTATCAATTTTTGCCTTAGTATTTACTTTTAGCGAAACTTTGACAAGGAAAATTCCTAAAGGTATTTTCACTCGTATCAATTTTAAAATTTGTAGTTTGCAATGGCAGATAAATTCTCACGGATAAATACTAATGTGTTTTCATGTTTTACCAGGATTCAGAGAGCTAACTTCCCCAGATGAAAACAAAGACAGTTACTACTTTATAATTAGTCCGACCCCAGTAAGCGATTATTGAGCAAGTTGTGGTAAAACTATTTTTTAAAAATACTTTGTACTGCCTTCATAATAATTTTAAATTTTATAGGTGGATTGGTACACAGCCCGACAAATTTGTGAATCCATTGGTCCTTACCGGTACGTCTCCCTTCAAAGTCAAGAGAAATCCGAAGAACTGTACTTAAAATTGTCTGTTGCTGGTAAATAATTTAGGAAATACCATATTTAATTTTCTACAAGAATATTATTCCGTAAATAATCCTGTTGTTTATAAAAAGATGTTAATGAAGCATGGACTTGTGGAAACGACATTCTCCAGAATGGAAAATATGTTTGGGGTTCTACACCTGCCTGGCTGGAATACCAAGGCTGGAGAACACCAACTGCCCCAAATAATCCAGATTTTCACTGTATATCCGTTACAGTTTTAGCTGGCCAATGTGGCTCTACATGCATCGGCCGTTGGGGTTGGGATGAGGAAGACTGCAGTTCACTAAAATTAGTTGTTTGTGAACCAGTTGAGCAGTCCGCTAATTTATTTAACTTTACTACTTGACATCTCATGGAATTCCTTAACGCTTGGTTATTCTTTTAATTCAGAATTTTAATTAAAGAATTATTTATCAATAAAAATAATCACTATTTAATATTAATTATTTATACACGTGATTTGTTATTCAGTTAATTCTACTGAGACCAAAGTATTGAAAGAATATTATTAAGAAATGTATTTTAATTCCGAGTTTCTTTTCTTTTCTTCTAAATCTGTCTTGATAGTTAAATAATAGTGTCATAATGTTTGACGAACTACAACTATTTTTGATCTGGTTGTTCATACTTTAGATTAAGTATTATAGGCATTGATATACTTCTCAAATATTAATTAATCAACTCATTTGCAAATAACCGAAATAATGCAAGCTCAAATTTTATGAATAACACTCTAAAAGCTATTTACATAGGCCAAGTCACCAATAATATTGCTTTCCATTCCATTTTATTTTTCATCCGATATAATTAAAAAAATATATTTAAATCTATTTAGATAAATAATGCAAAATAATTGAGGCAAACAATTTAATTATGTCGTAGTGGAAAAGAATTGAAAATACAAAACTCAAAGGCAAACATTTTACGATTGAGCATCGCGAATAATAACTGTTTTGGCAGAAATTTTAACAACTAAAGCTTCAAGTCAAGTGGTGTAAATACCCATGAAAGCAGTGGTACATGTACAAAGTTTGTGAAAAAGTCATTATCATTATAAGTTATAAATAAGTCCTTGTCTACGGTGTCTTTGCGGAATAGTGATCAGTTCACAAAGATTGATTGTTTATTCATATTTGTACTAATGCATTTGATAATGAAACTATAACGTTAAATATCTTTTAAATAAATGTAACAACACGTTATGAATGAAGGTTTGATAGCTCATTACATTTAAATATATGAAGAACTCATTACATATTGCAACGAATAATACATTTCCGTTATTTTACCACCCGGCATAATTACAACTACAAATAAATAACACATCTTACAAAATATATTCAAAAGTCAATGCATTCAAATAATACAGAAACCAACTTGTAAGTTTTGACAAACATTGTTATGATTGCATTGGTATTTCCAAGTTTATGGCATTAATTTCTGTTATTTGCATTGTTCATGTATAAAAACCTAAGCAGTGATAAGAATTGAAGCAAGTTGTTTGACATAAGCGCATCCGACCATGAAACAATGTGAGACAAATGCAAATAAATAAACGGAATTCGTAGCATTACATAGAAATCATGTAAATAGTAATAAATATTAATAAATCAAATCGATTAGATATATCTGCCAGTGGGTTCTCAATACGTAGGTAAACATAACTATGCCTCCTGCATGTTTGATTTCATGCAATGTGCATAGATTAGCATGGTACTGTTACTGCTACATCCCAAAGAAAGAGCTGGTCTAGTAGTGTCTATGGCCTGTAGCTCAGTTGATTTGGATTCCATACCGTCATTACCCGAGCCCGAATCATTGAAAAACTGCGTACGGAGAATGCCACGAGTTGAAAAGTGCAGTGTTGATCCTCCCGCAACCGACCAGAAATGGTAATACCCGATCAGTATAAAAAATATGACAATAAAGAATTCTTGAGATACGATTCTGGAGGTGAAGAGCGCATGTAAATGAAAGGATGGAAAAAGATGTTAAATGGGAACTTATTGTAAAATCATTTACATCAATGGCTTTCCTTCCTGTTGATGATGTCGCGATGTCATTCCATAATTTGCCTTGGACTAATAACGCAGTTGAAGGTTGGAACAACCGCATAAAAAATATTGCAAATGCTTCTCACCTATCTATGTGGAGTTTGTTAGACTTATTGAAAAGCGAACAACGTAGCACAGATGAGAAGATAGCAAACATGATTTCAGGATTACTTCCAAAATGTAAAAGAGAGACTTATGCCAAAAGTTAGACTTCAGACTGCTTAATTTAGTAGAAAATTACAGTGACAAAGATCGACTGGAATTCACAAAGGGTGTTGCATACAATGTGTCATGTATTCGTACGCTGAAGGCAAAGTCTAAGAAAAGACGATTGGAACAGGATCTAATATTATGCGAAGATTGAATATGGCACCATTTTTATATGACATGAATAATGGCAATTGAAATTTGTAAATGACTTAAATATGACGAAATATGAAAAATGAGGAAAAATAAACTTGACTTTACTGTGCATTGAATGTACACAAGTTTACTTGGCTCATTTTTCAAATTCGACCATTCGCCTGTCGACGAATTGCATGCGTGACGAGTTAACTATGTGGTGACTTAACTGCGTGGCGAATTAACTGTCGACGAATTGCCTTTCGACGAAATGCCCTGTAACGATAAATAGGAATATATCAACAGGTGCCTATAAATAGCCATTGCACTACAAATAGAGTTTACAGGACAGTTATTGGATAACTATAAATGGTGAAACTAGAACAAAGTAGATTTGTGAACGTTATTATTTACATACTTTACGTTTTAAAGTACACGGATAAGTTATTATATCATTAAATAAATCAGAACATTGGAGATTACGACGAAATTGCACTTAAAAGTCGAAAAGCGGGTCAGTTACTGCAGGCAGTAGACCAATTTTCTGGTCGATTTGATGGCCAATATGATACACATATAATTGGTAATGAATCTGTCTAAACGATTCAGTTTTATTCAGGCGGGCTAGTCAACCAAGTCTTTCTTCAACTACTTTATAAGTTCGGTGCTTAAGAAAACATTAAAATGACATTATTTAAAGCTTTATCCTTTTTTGTCTTAGTATTTACATTTAGTAGCACTTTGGCAAGGAAAATTCCTAAAGGTATTGTCACTCTTTAACAATTTAAACTAGTATTATGCAATGACACATAAATTCCCACGGATCAAATTAAACGTATTATAATGTTTTACCAGGATTCAGAGAGCTAACTTCCCCAGATGAAAACAAAGACACTTACTACTTTATAATTAGTCCGACTCCAGTAAGTGAACCTTGTCAAACTTGTGGTAAAAGAATTTTTCAAAAATATTTCGTACTGTCTTCATAATAATTTTTAATTTTATAGGTGGATTGGTACACGGCCCGTCAAATTTGTGAATCCATTGGTGCTTATCGGTACGTCTCTCTTGAAAGTGAAGATAAATCCTCAGAACTGTACTTAAAATTGTCTGCAGCTGGTAAATAATTGATAAATACTATATTCAATTTTGTAAAACAATATTTATTCGATAAATAATCTTATTGTTTATGAAAAAGATGTTAAAGAAGCTTGGACTTCCGGAAATGACGTTCTTCGTAACGGGAGATATGTTTGGGCTGCACTGGGTAATAGACCTTTTGGACGATTCCAAGACTGGAGATCAGGTGAACCTCCAAATAATCCAGATTGCCACTGCATTTCTGTTACGGCCTTAGCTGGAGAGTGCGGTTCTCACTGCATCGGTAATTGGGGCTGGGATGAAGAAAAATGTGCATTAAGGAAAAGAGTAGTTTGCGAACCAATTGTTGAATGTCCATCATAGTTTCATTTAATCCGTTGTTTTTGTTGAAATATTATATGAACACTGTTAACCTAAGAATGTACAACCACTAAAGTAATAACATTTTTAAATGCAGTGAAATTATGTTAATCTTTTGTTTGTCTCTGTTTTTCGTTTGTTGTCTTTTCATTCTTCATTTTATTTCATTAAATGTAGTTATTGCAATGAAATTTGAATTCTTTTATCCATAAAATGCAATTTAAATATTTAAGTTTATTACTAAATGAGATATTTTAAAATTAATTTGATTTTTTACTTACAAAAACAGGTCTATTATTATGAAGTTTGTTGCCAGAAATGAGTGCATAGAAAATAATGAATAAACATGCTGTCCTATTTTTTATTTATGAATCTTCAACTGAAGCATAATAAAATGCAGAGTGAACTAATTACAGAAGTCATAACAATACACAATTCACAGAAATGAGCAATCAATACATATAGTGATTACAGTAGTAACATTTATTTGTGTCATTGCCCTTGATGAACTAATACACAATACAATAGCACAGAATCAATAGAAATAGAGCACTTATTTGTATTTACATTTGTAAAAAATGTACACATGTAAAGTGGACTAAGAGCCACCTGCTTGCTTGTGACGATTCTCGAGGTTGATGTCGGTGATGCCATTTAAAGAAATGTAAGTTAGAATAGCAATAGCGTTAAAAGCAATAAAATATTTTATTTGTTATTTGCAGTACTGCTTCTCTACAATTAAATAATTACACAGAATGTGTACACATATAGGTTAAACCTTCCGTGTAGCTAGAAATTGCAGAAATGCATTCGTCACCTATAATAAGTTTTATATTGATTTGTTCATCCCTTGTAGACATTTCAGAAGCCATTCGATTTGAGAGACACGTCAGATCGACTGGTGACAGGAAGCGATTCTCACACCTAAAATATACTCAACCTCATTATTTAGGAACAGGGAAAGTCAGAGAGAAAAGGGAAACTAGCAAAGATGAAGACTTCTTAGCAACTGAGATTGAGAACTCTGCCAAAGAATTGCCAATTAACAGATTTTTAGAAGACCCTGTTTTAGTGCAGAATGTTGACAGAATTAATTCCGTTACCAAATATTCAGTACTGTCGCCAGATGGAAATTCTGCTGAGCAAGATGTTCTCTTTGAAAGACAACAGTCGGATAATTTGAAGGAAGTTGTTGTTCTCAAAGCGGATGAAGACAAACTTGGATTATGGGACACGAAAAAGAAAAATATTTACGTGGTTTTACGACGAGCGCCAAATCCAACAAACACAAAACCCGTTTTATATTTTATTTTTTATGCATATTTAAGGTTTCTACCTAATATTTAATAAATATTACAAAATTGAATTTTATATAAAATCTAAATTTCACATTTCAAATTTTCTCACACTTCCTTTACCAGACTTTGGAAATATTTAAATTTAAAGGCCCCATACTTCAGCTAAGGCCTCTATTTAAGTGTTCTTCTAAAAATAATCGGTTTCCCTCAAGAAAAATAATCGCTGTACCTCATATAAATACATTTAGCTAATAAATATTTATCCAATCTAAAGTATCATTACTCCAAACTGGTAATATACTTTTGCCACCAGTTTTAATGCAATTTGTTAAATAAAACTCGAGACAAAGGTGTATTATAAGTTCGGAGTAATGATACATGAGACTTGATAAATATTTATTAGTTGATTGTATTTACATGAGGTAAAGTCATTATTTTTCTTAAGGTATACCAATTATCTTTGAGATGCGTTTAAATTTTCCCCTGTAGTTAATAGACAAATGCTAATTTTAATGAAAGTTTAAAAATATGCAGGTTTAAATAATTTACTAATTTTACTTTAGAGCATCAAAATCAGAAGACTCTAAAATATTCAGTTCAGATGGAGTTAATTACACTGTGGAATGGGATAATTGGGATGAGAGGGAAATTCAAAAAGAAACGAGGTTAAATGGTTGGGCAAACTGTGCTTCAACTATATTTTTTTCTTGTAATTCTGTTGGGAAAAATGTAGAAGTAAATTCGGCAAGGGAAGATTCCACGAATTCGTCAATAGACATGGGAAACGAGACGAAGGAAATACATTCTGATGCAATAAAAGTTGGGCAAAAGGGTTACGATCCAAATGAATACTACGGACTTTTTGAAGAGTTGGACGAACTGTCTCTAAAGAAGGGTCAAGGTCAATTTCAAGGACGATTCATGGATTCTACATCTTCGGTATTCAAAAACGCTCCTGGTAAAATTCCTTGTAGCATGAAAAGCGTTTTATCAAAAGCAAAATGTAAGAAAAAATCGAAAACAACTAAAAAACCGCCAAAAGATAGGCGGGTAGCCATAGCTTCTTCGTCAATGGCTACACAAGGATATACGAGAGAAGTAGCTTATGAACCTAGAACTTTTACTTCTGTATTTGCACCGGTTTCACCACCACCAACCTACGGAAGTTACTATCCTGCTTTGTTGGCAGATAGCCCGGGAATATTCGTACCATTCAACAAAGGAATGCCATCGATATTTATTGCCGATATCGCTGAACCTATTGCGGAACGTTTAATTTACGGAGAATTGTTTGCCCCGACGGTGTCATTAGGTCCTATGACCTTTGTTCCTAGAGATAAAAAGATGTTAAAAAGTGTTGAGAATGCACGGGGGATGTTTGTCCCAGAAGGGTTGCCAGAGGCGGGATATTCTGGAGGAATCCGTGGAATTTTATCAAAAAGACCTACAAATGGCGTTTTCATGACAGACGAAATCCCAATTAATTATTACTTAGATCCAAACCTAATTGATCCGAAATTAGTGTTTGTTAACCCCACCTTAATGAACACAGTTTCAACAGAAACAAACACAGCACAAGGAACACAAAGTTCTCTTCCGGGCATACTCTATGAGGGAATACAAGGCGGACCCAAAATTTTCATTCCAGATGGGCAAGGGATTCTAGGCTATTTCTTGCCAAGTGATCCTTCACACCCTGCTTTTGGAAACGCCCCTCATGGGGAATTTTACCCACTAACACCCGATTTAGCTTCCTTTTTCCCTGATATTAAAGGAGCCATGGCAAAATATAAAGATGTCGCCGGAGCATTTGGACCAGATAACATAGATAGTGGATTCATTTTCGGGAAAATGTCAGATACAAAAAATGGGGTGGCGTTCAAACCAACAACTCCCGGGAAATCTTATGTCTACGTCAAAGGGAGCCCGGAATCGTTTCATATATGGACCCCTTTTGATGGAATTAAGGACACCACTACAGTTTCACCAGTTGCCACGAAATCAGAAACACCAGAAAATTATGGAATCCATTTTCAAGGGTTACCTTCAATTTTCTTTCCTAAAGGAAAACCTCTCAAAGGACAAATTATTCCAAGCGACAAACCAAAATCAACACCGATGCGTGGAATATTCTATCCAGGACAACCTGGAACTCCTCCTCGTTTCGAACCTGATCCTAGCGATATGAATCTTTCTCAGAAATATGCAAACATGCAATCAAATTTCTTACCTGACGAACTAGCTGAGAGTTTTAAGGACATGCCCTTAAATATAGTCGGTATCAAAGGAATCTTTGTGGGAGATAAAAAGAAATCAAGTAATTTCACTTTTCAACCAGAAGTTCCAAGCACACCTTGGCATTATGATCCAAATAATCCAGACGAAGGAGTGTGGGCACCATTTTTAAAAGAAATGGTAGCAGAAACAGCCATATCTCTGGATTATGTAGTAACCCCAAAACCTGGAGCGACTTCAATAACACAAAAATCGACAACTTTAATCCACGGAATTTATTTCTCAGGTTTTGGGACAGCTGCCGTTTTTATTCCAGATGATGTGAACACCCAAGGTATTCAGGGCATTATTATTCCCGAGAGTAATGCTTACCCTCAATTGCACGGAAATTTTATATCTGGCGAAGCAGGCGGAAAATCGTCATTTGTTACGGACAGCCAAGTTACTTTAGCAGTGGGAACTAGTTTTGCTGGAAAATTCTTTCCTGATGGAATAAAAAATCCATCCCAAGGTGTCAAAGGAATTCTGACCATGAACGAAAACAGCCAGACAGCTTTTACATTTCGTCCGGATGTTCCAAGCAAATCATACTTGCTTAATTTGAATCATACCGAGGAAAATGCAGCAACTTGGGTTCCTCGTATTCCTGGAATTACACAATCAGATGAAAAAGAACATCGATCGGAAACAGTTGAAACATCTTCGAGTTCGTCTTCTAATTCCTCAACTAGTACTATCAATCAAGGAGTTTTCGGAGTGTTGTATCCAGCTGTGGGAGGAGCAAAAGGTATCACATATTTTATTTCCTTAACAATAATTGTGAGTTTTGTGAGATTAAAATTAAATTTGGACTTTTTCCAGGTATATTTCTTCCAGACGGACAAGAAGTACCAGGAACATTAATTTTTGATAACGAGGCATATATTAATATGCATGGAAAACTTTTTGCGGGAAAATATGGAAATTCTCCTGTATTTTATCCCGACGATACATCAGAAGGCGCTACCCTTTTCAATGTCGTTGGAACCTTTATGCCGGACTGGATGCCAACAACATCGATGACTCAAGGAATAAAAGGTCGAATAACCGCAGGGGATGGGGGCGATAAATGCACATTTAGAACAGATGTGGTTGGTAAGGCATATTGGTATATCCCGGGAAGATTGGAAACTCAAAAAATGTGGTCCCCCCTCCAACAACAGAATACCTCAGTAATTAATTTTCAGAATGGACCAACGGAGAATACTGAAAATATGAATCCTTTTACTGAAGGTATGTATTTTAAAGGAGACGAGGGTAGTCTAGTTACATTCATTCCAAAAGAGGGCGCTGAAGGCTACATCACAACTATAACAGATAAGAATAAGAAATGGCGCGGAGTTTTGTACCCCGAGGAACCAATTCGTTTCGTGCCGAACGAAATCGTTTATCTTCCTAATTCAACACCCGTAATTTTTATTATTGACCCTCCGTTAGAAGACAAAGAAGCAATTGCTTCTAGTTCCCAATCTTTTACTGCAACATTTATTCAGGGATCCACGACTGAACCGCCATCTTTAATTCCGAAGGGTGAATATATTCATGGATGGACTAATGTTATACTGATGAATATATCTTCTCCTACCCATAATTACAGTTTCGAAAACTCAAAATGGGTAAACAAGATTGTTCCCAAGCCAGATCCAATTTTGAAAAATGGAATCGAAGTAGGTGGAGGTTATAAGGGATACCAAACGTATGGAAAAGGATACGATGGAGTTATGGATGCGTCAAGCCCGATTTTTAAGGAATTTCTGGAAAAGAGAACAAGTCTATTGAATCGGGAAACCGGTTCAAACGAAGAAGTTCCGCAACTGGTAATTTTGGTTAACGATGAGAAAGCAACCGAAGGCAAGTATGGTATTGATCTGAAATCTGAAGGTGTGACAGTAATAAATTGTACTCAATATCGAGAGTGGCTCACAAAATATTACATGATCAAACGAACTCAAATTAAAACTGCAACAATCAATGAAATCCTGGAGATAGCTGTTCCAGTACAGGCAAAGAAATACATAAAAACAAAACCTAAGTCTTGGAAAATCAATTTGAATATAAATTCTGATTCAAATGCTGATGCGAATGCAAAAAGCGGGGGCGAAGGAGGAATGTCAAAAGGCGGTGCTAGCGGGGGTGTTACCGGAAGTATTGGAAACTGTAAAGCCTTCAGCACATCTGCAAACGCGGTTGCAGTCGCCCAAAATGGAAGTTCTTCTTCTGCAAAGGCTTCCGCCGTCAATGGGGGCGTAGCCAACGCTCTTTCAAAGTCTCAAAATGGAGGAACAGCTGATAGTACTGCTAATGTTGAGAAAGGGGGCGTGGCTAACGCGAAAGCCCAGGCTTTAAAGGCTGGTGGACATGCTGACGCTGCTGCGAATGCGTCTAAAGGCGGGCAGGCAAACTCCGTGGCAAATTCCAGAGATGGCGGAAACATTTCCTCAACTGCCACTGCATCGAAAACTGAAGGACGTAAGAAATACACTGATTAGATGAAATATGGTGTAAAAATTGATATTTCATGATCAGATTTAATTAGTTCATGATTTTAATAAATCAAATTTTTACATTTCTAGCGGAATGTGGTGAAGGTGGATTACCGGACGAAATTGTTGTTGAATCTTCAGCAGTAGCTAATGCAATGACTGGACAGGCGGGTGCTTCTGCGAATACGCAGGTAAAAATTGATATGGCTGGAATCGTTCAAAGATTGCAAACCATGATGAAAAATCAGAAGGGTGGCCAGGATGATGATGAAGACGGTAATGATGAACAGAGGACATTGGATATAAATATTAATGCATATTCTAATGCAAACTCAGCTAGTGGAAGAAGTTTCGGTGGTAAGTTCTAATCTCCAGAAGGAAAGTAGTATTATTTAAAATAGAACTGCATTTTAAGGAAAATGTATACTAAAAAGTTTGTTTATGTTAGCAAATGCAAGGAGCAACCGCAGTACAATTTATCGGTCGGGGTGGAGAACGGAATCAAGAAGAAATTCCACTAATGTTAAACACGAACCTGCAGATATTGTATTTTATGGTCTTGGAATTTGTCCTTTCACGCAAATATCTCTTAGCACCTTGAAGAAATTATCAAATGCGGAAGACTTGGTCGACTTTTACTTGGCGGTACTGAGAACCGGATGCATGGTTGAAGAAAAAGTAAAAACTTTACTACTAATCGTCGATGGGTTTTTGGAGGTTGATGAAAAAATACTGAAAATTCCTGACAACCATCCTTACATGTAAGATAAATAGCAAAAACAGTTTATATGATTAGCGAACGATAAAATGATATTTTATCTAATTTTTGATTTCTTAACATTATTACAGAAAAGAAGGGAAACTGACTGTTCACGAAATGCAACGGTTTTCACAAGCTTTCGAATTTTCCATGTTTACAAAAACACTTTACCTTTATGTAGAAAATCCGTCCTCTGTCCAAAGTGAAGCACAATCTCCAGACGGACGGGAAATTTCGAAAAGCGTAAAATTCTTAACCGAACACGTTTTAAATTGCCTCATAGAAATAAATTTGTTGCACAAAAAGCATTTCGTTCGTCTAACCAAAAATAATGTTCTCACCCTAAAATCTGTAATGGCTAAATTGAGAATTGATAACGAACTTTTGAAAGATTGCCAAGATTGTGCCAATGATAAGATCGTCAATCGAAATGACCAAATGCAAGTTGCTTCGCTGCTCCAGTTTATATTCCATGGACTTCCACCGTTTACATTAGGAGAACAAGATATACGAATGACTTTTAGAGAATTTTTCATTGCCAATGTAAATGACATTTTAGAAACGATAAAATGATATTAAATAGTAAAATATGACTTCATAGTTTCGTTTTACTGTATGTACACTGCAATGTTATAATATAACACATAAAGAACGAAAATATTTATGGATGAATTGGAAAAATGTTTATTTCTTTACTGTACTAATACTAATTAAACAAAAATTATAGAAAATATTTCCCTTTTTTGTATTTATTGTACGGCCAAATCTTAGTTATAATTTTATGCAGTGTAGAAAGTATCATTTAATATAATCACTATACTACGTCGAGGTAGAATTTAAAAAGTTCAAATTTGATCAATTTTAAGATAAAATTAGTTGAAAAATCGCAATGGCAGAAACAAAAAAGTTACTAATAGACTGTTTGCAAAAATGTTTTAAAAATGTATTTTTAATGCATCTTGAGTATTCATCTTTGAGTACTTTTTCCCATTTTTGGCGAAATAGTTTTGAATGACCAGCAACTTTACCTAAGCTAGTGACAAATAATCTTTCAACGAACAAACAATTAATAGAAATGATAGGGAAAAAACAAGTAGATTGCAATGGTATGCGACTAAATAATTCTACATTATTGGTTCAATTTCCTAGTTATCAATTTAGTAAATAATTACCACTTAACGTTAGTTTATTTCTATACCTTTATTTTGTTGCTCTATTAATGTTCAGTGGTGAAAGCTACTATTGGGCAGTGGGCTACCTGTCTGTTAGTTAATGAATCCGTGAGTGCATGTCCATATAGCTCAAATTTATCGTTGAAAGTTTCATGGGACTTTAGGAACTAAATGCTAGTTCCCTTTAAAAATGAGTAATTTCTGATCTGGTACCTCAGAATAAAAATCGAAAATCCCAAAAATTATATTAAACACGCTGAAAATTACTTGTGAGTGGAGATAAAATGTGTTTTACAGTTGGTGTTTACTTGTTTCACTTTATTATACGTATTTTGCAATGGTTTTCCATTATTTTACAACGCTTCTGTAATTTTACCATTTGAAACAATACAGTAGTATTACTTTTCATATGACTTCAGTCTTCCAACATTATGGTTGAAGAAAAGCCTACAAAAATGCTCATGGATTTTAATTTAGATTTAAGGTAATATAATATCTTCCCTTCTGCTGTTTCTGTAATTGGATTTCTTAATCGAAATATTATTGATCTTAAGCATTATGGAAAGGCGCACATAGTCGATCATAAGGCTATTAAGGCAAGTATCTTAGCAGGCAAATGCAAATACATTATAATAAGAATTCTTTTCTTCAGAAGTTCAACCAATTGGGTTTGTAGCCAAATGAATCATAATTCTAATATCTCCGACTGACAATTGACCAGCAAGGAAAGATTATTTAACTTTTATTGTACAGAATAATATACTCGTTTCCTATTCGTTTATAGAAAGCCACGTAATGTCAGTTTGTAATAAGCGTTGATTCGGTAAGAACATTTTAGTTTGCAATGATGAATTAGGTGATTGCAAGTTTGGCGCATAATGTAATTAGATTTTGTATGGGTACTATAAGGAGTAAATTAATTACTTTCCACTTGATATACAAATCTGTCGATTTTATTTTCAATAACCATCATCATACATTGTACAGAAATTATGTAAATTATTTCCCCTCACAATAAACTAGTATATAAGAACCCAAAGCTATTTTCTTTGCCATTATTATAAGTCTACCTTTTAACTATTTCTGAGTGTGTGTCCTTCTTACTTTGACTCAGAAGTTAAAAATACAATAATTTTTGCACTAGATTACATATTTTGTGCATAATAAGAAGTCGGTCTTAAATCTTAACAGACAAAATCATATTAATTGTGTTATTGATCACAATTTGCATGAAAGTTACAGTAGTCTGTTTTCGAATTATGAAGCAAGGGCCAAAGTTAGCTCCAAAGGACTGACAAGTTTTCAATTTTCGTAGATAGTACTTATTTTGGATTACTCGCTTCCATTTTTGGCGAAATAGTTGTGATTGGTCTCCAACGTCTCCTAAGCTGGCGAGAAAAAACTTTTCCATAAAAATACAAATGATGGACAACAATGGGAAAAAAATGTACATGAGAAATGGAACACGACTAAATAATTTGAAAGCACTAAAGGTAGTAAGCATATGACATGCATTGAAACCAATTAAACTCATACCCAAAGCATTTGAGATAATATCGTTCATGTTTTGATTTAGTAAAACTAATATTTGATAATATCGAATGGGTGACTCAATTCTTTTATCTCTGTCTTCAAAGTGTGCAACAGCAGGAAATATTAATTTTAAGGAGAAGGAAATCTGAGTGCAGTACACGAAGAAACAACACACACAAAAAAGTAATGTCGCTGTCGCATGGGCAGTCATTAGAAAAGATATTATGAAGACGAAGATGCGAACGAAAAGAAATGTATGAAATTTGTTTGGGAAGCTTTCCCTTAGAAGTCTCTGAATTGGGTTCCAATCATCTCCGAAGCCACATTGCAGCGAATAAGAAATACAGACAAGAAATGTCGCTGAATACATAAACGGTGTCAGCCTGGAAATTAAATTCGCATTTCGTTTTTGTTCTTCTGTTTTCATTTTAGTCATAAATTGACTCCCTGAAAAATTCCAAAATTTTTCAGTTTTGTTTAATTATTAGTTCCGAATTTCATAATTCCAATAACTGATTTCGTGTTGTAGTTTAGTAGATTAGATTAGATTTATTGTAGTTTAGTATTATATTACTGTATTACTTACCTGCAAATTGTATGATGAATCGAATGAAGGTATTTGCTATAATCGTTATCTCCTTCCCTCTGATGATATAAATGATATCGAGGAATACCGTTACAGTAGTGACAATATACAACAAGATATAAATTACAATTTTGTACGTTTGAAATGTGGGATCTGGACGATACAGTTCAATCAGCAAACGGATAGAAAAGTAGTGAAATAGAAGACAGTACCACCAGACCAAAAATATCCAAGTGCCGTATTGCCTATTGGAATCGCTTAATGTTAAGCGACTCCTTTTTTCATCCCATGAAAATGGTGTTGCTTTAAGAAAACCACATACTTTAAAGAAACGAGCTGCTATTTTCCAATATATTTGCAGGTAATCCTGAGAATAAATTTTCTCGGTCTTTCCTTTTTTCTCAGACCGCGGCATTGCTACTTACTTTCAAGTCAAATAGAAAGTTCTGGAGTTATTCCGAGTTTTGTGGTTATCATGCTACTTCTGAGAAGCAATTCAATATTTTCTAATTTAAGTTATCCTACTAAAGTCAATTATATTGCCCGGGCTTAAATTGTATAATGTTGTATTATCCACTCCTCAAATTAGGTTTAATAGAAACCAATTTACTGAATTCTATTTCGTGGAAATCGAGAATCAATACTTAGATGTATGTATGCATAACCTTTGTGTGTTGAAAACTGTGAAATCGAGGTACCAATATGCTTTGAGTAATTTTTATTTGTTTGCATAACATAATGGAATATTCTCTTATTCTGCTCTATCACCACATCATCAGTGTTCACAACCATAAGGGTTTTGGGTCCAATAATAAAACCTATCCATTTGATTATTGTCTGTGGTGTACTTTCTGGAGAATGAGAACATGTCATGATATGTGTATGTAGTTGTATGTAAAGGAGATGATTTGTAGCACATGCGTAGTAGTGTGTCGTTAGAGTCTGCCATATTGAGCACGAGGCAAAGGGGCATTATTGTGTGTAACGACAGAGTAAAGACGTGCATCCAGCAGTTGTCAGTATTTAATTAACTATTAATAAACTAGACTAAAATACACACCTAATTGTCATTATCGTTATTCCTTATTCCTCATCTTTTCATGCTAAGTCACATAGCATAACATGGTGTCAGCAAAGTAAAGTATTAGTCAGGGGAAGTAAGTTTTTTCGTCTGGACTGGACTCAGAAGATAAGTGAATCGATTGACAAGTGATAACGAAAGAACTGATTGTAACTGTTAACCATGTCAGTGACTATACCAGTGCCAAAGGAACTTTGTCTGAGAGATGGCAACGTGTCGGAGAACTGGAGAAAATTCAAATCAGCCTGGTCAAACTATGAAGTTGCAGCAGGATTTGAGCCAAAGTCAGGAAAAGTGCGAGTAGCAGCGTTATTATCAGTGATCGGAGATCAAGGTGTTGAACTATACGAGACTTTCGAATGGACGGATGAGGCTCATAAAGTGGAAATAGCCAAAGTTCTGGATCAGTTTGAAAAGCACTGCATACCTAGAAAAAATGTCTTATTCGAAACCTACCGATTTGGATGCCGGAAGCAAGAGGACAGCGAGACCGTTGACAATTACGTGACTGTGTTGAGAAAACTAGCCGAAGGTTGCGAGTTTACGGACAAGGACAGACGTATAAGAGATCAACTGGTGCTTGGTGTGCGGGATGACAGAGTACGAGAAAGAATACTCAGAGAGGCCAATCCCGATTTGTCAAAAGTCATTGAGATCGTGAGAGCTAATGAAATAGCGCAGCAACAATCCCAGCTGATGACCGAAGGACAAAAGGAAGTAGCTAATGCAGTTCGGAGAAATGGAAAACCGAAGCAGAAGCCGAAAGAAAATACTGCTGAATACCGGAGAGGGAAACAGTCGTCGTCGGGAAGTGCTCCAATGATACAGTGCAAGTTCTGTGGCAGAGAACACGAGAAGAAGAAGCAAAAGTGTCCAGCCTTTGGAAAAGAATGCAGAAACTGTGGAAAAGAAAATCACTTCGCCAAATTCTGTCCGAAGCCCGGTGGAAATTCAGAACAGTCTAAGAAAAAGGACAACCGTAAAGTGAGGACGGAAGCCGTAGAAAAAGTTGAAGTTTACCAGTTGCGGAGAACCTCTGACGAGAAGATAATGAAAACGTTTACAGCTAGTGCTACGGGTGAGAAAATACAATTTCAAGTAGACACTGGAGCAACATGTAACGTTATCTCGTTTAGTGACTACGCCAGAGTGACCAACGACAAAAGTGGGAAACACATGATTCCTAAAAAGGTACAAATAGTTACTTATGGTGGTACAATTTGGCATTCTGCTGGAGTATGTAATTTGAAAATTGAGGACCAAGGAGAAACTCATGTCATTTATGCAGTCATTGTCAAGATTAATGCCCAACCGTTGATGTGCCTGAAAACCTCTAAAAAGTTAGGTTTAGTGACAGTTCAAAATTGTGATTCAGAGACTGTAGCTGCAGTGACAGACAGTAAAGGACTCACAAAGGAAGAAGTTATTAGAAAATTTCCAGAAGTTTTCACTGGTCTTGGCAAGCTGCGTGGAAAGTATAAGATTCAGATAGACGAATCTGTGAAACCAGTAGTGCACCCTCCAAGGAAATTTCCAGTCCCAATACGTGAGTTTCTAAAGAAGGAGCTTGACAGAATGGAGTCTGAAGAAATCATAGCGAGAGTGACTGAACCGACTGACTGGGTTTCAAGTATTGTTATTGTCAAGGAACCGAATAAGCTGAGAATTTGTTTGGACCCAAGAGACCTGAACAAAGCTATAAAACGGGAACATTATCCGATACCATGGGTTGAAGATGTAGCCACAAGACTGAAAGGAGTAAAAGTCCTCAGTACAGCAGATGCGAAAGGAGCCTTTCTACAAGTGGAACTGGAAGAAGAAAGCAGTTATTTAACTACCTTCAATACCCCGTTTGGAAGATACCGTTGGAAACGAATGCCGTTTGGAATTAGTTCTGCACCGGAAGTGTGGCAGAGAAAGATGAACGACTTCGTCGAAGACCTAAATGGAGTTGAGGTTATAGCAGATGATTTTCTCATTGCTGGCTGTGGAGAAACAACTGATGAAGCTATGAAAAATCATGACAAGAATCTTATCGCTCTACTTCAAAAGGCTAAGAAAGAAAATCTGAAGTTATGTCCCAAGAAGATGAAAATTAATGTACCGGAAGTTACATTTATTGGACATTTACTTACCAGGGATGGAGTGAAAATAGATCCAAGAAAAGTGGAAGCAATATTGAAAATGCAGACCCCAGAAAATGCAAAAGACATGATGCGGTTCTTAGGCATGGTTCAATATCTTGCGAAATTTCTACCTGGAGTGTCAGATGTCACGGAACCTTTAAGAAGATTGACTGACAAGGGAGCAGAGTGGAAGTGGAATGCAGAACACATAGAAGCATACGAGAGAGTCAAGGTAATGATTACAAGTGCTCCAGTTTTGGCTTACTATGATTGCAAAGAGAAAGTTGTCATTCAAGCAGATGCAAGTGAAAAAGGCATTGGAGCAGTCTTGATGCAGAATGGACGTCCAGTTGTATATTCATCTCGAGCTATGACACCCACTGAACAGAGATACGCTCAAATTGAAAAAGAGATGCTAGCTATTGTACATGCTTGCTCGAAATTCGACCAGTACATTTATGGAAGATGTGATGTGAAAGTTGAAACTGATCACAAGCCACTGGAGACGATTTTTAAGAAGCCAATAGCCACATCCCCAAAGAGACTACAGAGAATGCTGTTGTTTTTGCAAAAGTATAGTTTGAGTGTTGTTTACAAGAAAGGATCTGAGTTGTACATCGCAGATACACTAAGTCGAGCCTACCTGAAAAGCACGGATCATAACCAGATTAAAGAAGTTATGAAGCTGGATGAGCTGACAGTGTGTAATGATGTGGAAAATATAAAAATGGTGAAATATTTATCCAACAGTCAGAAGAGAATTGACGAGATCCGGAAAACTACGAAAGAAGATTCGACTTTGCAATCTGTTATTCAATTTGTTAGAAATGGCTGGCCTGATTCTAGGAAAGAAGTTCCAGATGAAGTGAAACCATTTTTCTTGAATAAAGAAGAATTAGTTGAAGATGATGACTTATTGTACAAAGGTTCAAGAATAGTCATTCCAAAGAAAATGAGACTCGGTGTGATGGAACGATTGCATGCAAGTCACATTGGAATTGAAAATAGCTTACGAAGAGCTAGAGAACATGTGTACTGGCCTGGAATGAATGCAGAAGTTAAAGAGTTCATTACAAAGTGTGCAATTTGTAACTCCATGAGAAAGGAACAAAGTAAGGAGCCGATGACTTCTCATGAGATTCCAGACAGAGCTTGGAAAACTGTTAGTACTGATTTATTTCAATTAAAGAACAGTAATTACATAGTGATAGTTGATCACTATTCGGATTTCTTTGAGTGCAAGAAGTTGACTAGCACCAGTTCGGAAACTGTAATTACCTGTCTCAAGAATATATTCTCTAGTTATGGAGTACCAGAGAAAATAATCAGTGATAATGGAACGCAGTTTAGCAGCAAGGAATTCAAGAGATTTTCTGAAGATTGGGAGTTTGATCATGTGACATCTAGCCCCCACTACCCTAAATCCAATGGGAAGGCAGAAAGTGCTGTTAAAATATGCAAGAACCTACTGAGCAAAGCAGAGGCAGGAAAAGTGGATTTCCTAAAAGCGCTTTTGGAATGGAGGAATACGCCAACTGCGGAAACGGGATTCAGCCCTGCTCAGAGGATGTTTGGACGAAGAACTAGATCGTTTATTCCAACAAAAGATGAACTTCTGTTGCCTGGAAATCCTCAAGATGTTAAGAAGAACATTGAGAAGAGTCGACAGAAGCAGAAAGAGTACTATGACCATGGATCCAAGGAGTTGCCGAAACTGAAGGTTGGTGATACGGTGCGCATAAAGTTACCGGGAGAAAAGACTTGGACCAAAGGTTTGGTAGAATCGGACGCAGGAAACCGATCCTACAATGTGAAAGTGAATGGGTCGATTTACAGAAGAAATCGTAAGGATATTCTGAAGACTCAAGAGCAGAAACCAGAGATGAGAGGTCGAGATATCATTGATGATTACGAACCGGACCTGGAAGAGAAGCAAGTTCCAGATGCTATTCCAGGACCAAGACGGTCAACAAGAGAGAGGAAACCTCCGGAGAGATTCAGTCCTTGTTGATGAGTGAACATACAATTAAATAAATTCATGATATGTCATTTATTTTTTTTGAAAAAGGAAAGATGTCATGATATGTGTATGTAGTTGTATGTAAAGGAGATGATTTGTAGCACATGCGTAGTAGTGTGTCGTTAGAGTCTGCCATATTGAGCACGAGGCAAAGGGGCATTATTGTGTGTAACGACAGAGTAAAGACGTGCATCCAGCAGTTGTCAGTATTTAATTAACTATTAATAAACTAGACTAAAATACACACCTAATTGTCATTATCGTTATTCCTTATTCCTCATCTTTTCATGCTAAGTCACATAGCATAACAGAACAAGTTGAGTTTTCTATTCCACAATAGAGTCCTAGATGGGTCAATGTTGATTGAAAGTGACAAAAGAAAATTTCTAATCAAAGATCATTCTTTTATGTCGGCCACACCTTCTCATTATAGTGAAATTTTGTACGCTACGTTGTGACAAATTTAGAAAAATATGAAATAATCAAAAATGATAACAGGAATTCACTTTGGTTGAGTTTTGGTCCGTTGTAGTAAGACTGATAAGATTAAATGGTGTAATTGAAAAGTGAGACGGCTCGGAATCCGAATCCGTTAACAAAAATGAAAAGTGTTGTATTTTACAACAATTATGAAGGTTTTCCTAAAACTTCATAATTTGAAAAAAGGATTGAAGAATGTAGTGAGGGAAAGCAATACTATCTGTTAGCGGCAAGACAATGAATTATTGGAGGCGCTTGAGAAATATTACATTCGTTGCGATAGGAATATATTTGGGCCATTCTTCCAACCTTGTTTATGGAGAAGAGTCTACAATAATTGTCATGAAAAATGAGTTTGCTTGAATTTACTAGAATAGGTATTCCTTTTCTATGTTCTTGTAAATAGGAATTTGTTAATCGAAATATTTGTAGCTTGTAGCTAAACGAATCCTAATTCCAATATAGCTTTCCTACTGACATTGCATGCAAGGAATGGTTAGGCATTTAACTTTTATGGTAATAGAATAATATACTAGTTTCATATTCGTTCATACCAATACACGTAATGTCAGTCTGTAAACGTTGATCCTGTAAGAACATTTCAGTTTACAATGATTAATTATGTGATAGCAAGTTTGCGCGTAATGTAATTAGATTTACCCATCATAAGATAAGTAATTTAATTTCTATTTCACTAGGTATACAAATCTGGCGCTTTTATTTTCCTTAATCATCATCATGCATTGTACAGAAATTATATAAATTATTCCTCCCCATAACAAACTGGTGTATAAGTACCCAGAGCTGTATTTCTGGCCATTATTATCCGTCTACTTTTTCTCCATGTGAGACCTCACACCTAACTTTGAAAAAAACTAAAAGTACAATAATTTTTGCACTAGATTACATAGTTTGTGCACAATAAAAAGTCAGTTTGAAATCTTAACGGATAAAATCATATTAATTGTGTTACTGACCACAATTTCCATGAAAGTTACAGTAGTCTGTTTTTGAATTATGAAGCAAGTGCCAAAGTTAGCTCCAAAGGACTGACAAGATTTCAATTTCCGTAGATAGTGTTTATTTTGGATTACTCGTTTCCATTTTTGGCGAAATAGTTGTGATTGGTCGCCAACTTCACCTAAGCTGGCGAGAAATAACTCTTCCAAAAAAATACAACAAATGGACAATAATGGGAAAAACATGTACATGACAAATGGAACATGGCTAAATAATTTTAAAGCACTAAAGGTAGTAAGCATATGAAGTGTATTTAAGCCAATTAAGCCCAAACCCAAGCATTTGAGATAAGATCATTTAAGTTTTGATTTAGTAAGGTCAGTATTTGATAATATCGAATGGGTGATTCAATTCTTTTATCTGTGATGTGTGCGGTAGCCGTAATGTGTGCAGTAGCCGGAAATATTGATTTTAAAGCGAACGTCATCTGAGTGCAGTTTATGAACAAAGCAGTTACAGAAAAAATGCATGTCGCTGCAGCATGGGCAAATATTAGAAGAAAATTTATGAAGACGAAGAGGCGAACGAATAGGAATGTATGAAATTTGTTTGGGAAGCTTTCCCTTAGAAGTCGCTGAATTGGATTCCAATCATCTCCGAAGCCACATTGCAGAGAATAAGAAAAACAGCCAAGAAATGTCACTGAATACATAAACGGTTCCAGCTTGGAAATTAAATTCGCATTTCGTTTTTGTTGCTCTATTTTCATTTTAGTCATAAATTGACTCCCTGAAAATGTCCAAATTTTGAAGTTTAATTATTAGTTGTTAATCTCATAATTGCAATAAAGACGACACAATAAATCAACAGACGAAAAATTCATCTGACGAAATATTCAACCGAAAAAGACGAAAAGTTCAATTCTTAAGACGAAACAATAAATTTATGTCTTGTATTACTTACCTGCAAATTGTATGATGAATTGAATGAAAGCATTAGCTATAATCACTACCTCTTTTCTTCTGATGATAAAAAGGACATCGAGAAACATTGTTAAAGTAATGCCAATATAAAGCTGGATATACATTATAATTTTGTACGCCTGAAATGTGGGATCTGGACGATACAGTTCAATCAGTAAACGGATTGAAAAGTAGAAAAATAGAAGGAAGTGCCACCAGACGAAAAATAGCCAAGTGCCATATTGCCCATTGGAGTCGCTTAATGTTAAGCGAATCCTTTTTTCATCCCATGAAAATGGTGTGGCTTTAAGGAAACTACATACTTTAAAGAATCTAGCCGCTATTTTAAAATAAATTTGTAGAAATTCCGGAGAATAAATTTTCTCGGTCTTTCCTTTTTTCTCGGACCGCTGCATTGCTATTTACTTTCAATTCCAATAGAAAGTTCTGGAGTTGTTCTGAGTTTTGTGGTTATATACCACTTATGAACAATAATTGAATATTTTCTAATTTAAGTTATCTATCTAAAGTCAATTATAATGCCGAGTCTTAAGGTGGGGTACATAATTTACCTCAAAGTAGAGTATGTATTTTGCGACAAAAATTCTGTAGTCTTTGTGTGTGTAGTTCTGTAGTGTTTTTCATTGGCGAAAATTTTTTGCAGCATTTACCAAAAATTTACATGTAAAATCGCGTTTTCCAAATTCCAAGACTTTGGAATAACGTACACTTCTAATATATCAAAAAATCTCTATCGACTTTGAAAACGCCTTTTTGAGTTTTTATTCTGTACACATAAAATAAATATGGAAATATATGATTTCCTTTAAATCGGGCTTTCATAGTCAATAGAGAAATATGAGAAGAATTCAATTACTCTTCTGGAGAATTACTCCACGTCGTCACACTGTTCTCCTAGAATCAGGGATGCCAACCCCTCCTTAAATTGCAGAATGTCATATTTTCCACTCCTCAAATTAGGTTTAATAGAAACCAATTTACTAAATTCTATTTCGTGGACATCGGGAACCAGTGTTTATATATGTGTTAGCGGCAATAAGGAAAATTAGGCATTTTGGAAAATGCCTAGGCATTTTCGGAAATGCCTGAAGATAGCCCGGCTATTTCTTCTTAGCCGAGGCATTTAGGAAAATGCCTAGGCATTTTCAAAATTGCCTAAGCTTCACTCGGCATTATGCGAAATGTTTTTCCTTATTGCCGAGTAATCATTTTAGTTTACTTAATGACTGACGTTTACCAGGCAAAAAGGAAAATATCTCACATATAAGTATGCTGTAAGTGTGTTAAGAAGGTAGCTAAGTTGAATACGGCAATTATTTGCTAAAAAGCAATTTATTGTCAGCAAGATGTAATGGCAAAAAGTATATTTAGATGAATGTAGGATGAAATAATTATTTTATTACAAGGTTCACTGGTGTGGCACTTCCTGCTGCATTTCTTATCTTGACATTTGCATCATGCATTTGCATCTTGACATCATGTGCAGTAGCAGCGAAAAAATCCTTGTCATGCACAATTTGAAAATTTTGATTTTGAGAAATTTATACGTCCAGAAAATATCCATAATGTGGAAATCACGCAGAGAAGTTGCTACAAAATCTTCAAATGGTACAGGGCAGGACAAGGATTTTTTTTCTGCTACTGCGCAAAGAAATGCAAATGCGTAAAACATAGTGTGCAAAAATGCAACAGGAAGTGCCACAAGCGCAACAGTGAGCCTTGTAATAAATAATTATTTCGTCCTACATTCATCTAAATACACGTTTGTTAAGGGGAACCTTTTGCATTCCTTCTAGATAAAAAAGACTTAAATGCTTAAAAATGTGCAATTTTGTCATTTCAACTGCAATTTTTACCAAGAAGGACTGCAACAGCAACATGGAGACCTAGCACACGCCATCCACATACATCTTGGCTACACTTTAAAAAAAGATCGAAGTTGACCAGTTGTTTTGTGGCCATGGGCTAGCGAAACCCCCTAAAGTCCCTATGTTGGGGAATATGTAACCAAGAGTTGTCATGCGGGAGCACAACAGCGCTTAAACATCCTCTTAAAATTACATCTTGCTGACAATAAATTGCTTTTTTAGCAAATAATTGAGGTATTCAATTTAGCTACCTTCTTAACACATTTACAGCATACTTATATGTGAGATATTTTCCTTTTTGCCTGGTAAAATTCAGTCATTAAGTAAACTAAAATGATTACTCGGCAATAAGGAAAAACATTTCGCATAATGCCGAGTGAAGCTTAGGCAATTTTGAAAATGCCTAGGCATTTTCCTAAATGCCTCGGCTAAGAAGAAATAGCCGGGCTTTCTTCAGGCATTTCCGAAAATGCCTAGGCATTTTCCAAAATGCCTAATTTTCCTTATTGCCGCTAACATATGTATATAACTAGAAGTATTTAGATGCCTTTGTGTACTGAAAACTTTGAAATCCAAGAACTAAAGTACTCTGAGTAATTTGTATTTGTTTGCATAACATAATGGAATATCCTCATATTCTACTCTATTATCAGTGTTCACAATAATAAAAGTTTTGGGTCAACTCAACCATTCGATTGTGTACTTTCTGGAAAGCAAGCCGCAAAAGTTTAGTACGATGTTATAAATCCTCATTGAAAAATCTCCTTGGACCTTGTCTATCAATTCTTTGGATTTAATACAATAATTCCTTTTCTATGTTCCTGTAGTAAATAGGATTCTGTTAATCGAAATACTATTTACATAGTAATTAATACCGTAAACAAATACAATGTCCACAAATTCAAGTTTCCACATTGCCTCAATCAATATATAATTTCGTCTCACTAAACAAGATCAGTAGGAAATTATTATTGACAATAATTTTACAAACCCGAGCTAATTTTTTTCAATAAGAGGGTTGCAGAAAATACTGAGAAGAAATTCCACTATTTCTTTTCTAAATATTTTTCTACTTGCAGCTCAACCAAAAATTTCTGGAACGGTGTGTATGAATATTAGTGATAAATAAAGCTTGCATCAATCATTGCACTTTTTTAGCTGTAAATTTAACTAAGTAGCAAATTAAAAGCTTGCAATTATTTATTTTTGTGACTGCCCATCTTGTACTTTATGATATTCATTTATCAACCAAAGTTAATTCGTAGGTCGACGCTACAAAATGTGATAAAAATGCAAACTATTTGCTTGTTGTATTTAGTAGTGCTTTATTACAGCAATATCGGTATTGAATGAAACTACCTTATGATAAACATCACCAAATCCAACCTAAAATAATTGGATTAAGGCCAATAACAACGAATCACGAATCATGAAATTAGCCTTTCTAATTTAATACAACATATTCCTTTCTGATGTTCCTTAATGTGATTCCTTTAATCGAAAAACTGTTTACGCAAATGGTTTTCAGAGTATAAGAGACTTCGAACAGTAAAAACATTAGAAATACCGAAACTTTTATTTCATTCAAATCAAGTTGGGATTGTAATCATTCATAATTCACAACTTACCCCGCTTATTCAATTATAGCTGGATGGCCTAACTTTGTCACTTGAATAAAATTGAACGTGAACTTGAGGTTGCTTTGATAACAATTTTATTGTGGCAAATAAAACTTCAAAATTACATTACACGCAGTTTGTTTAGCAATGTACATTTCCTGGAAGTGGAGCGACATCATGATAAACTTTTTATGGTATAGATAAACAATTATTTTTGTAACATTTAGTTTTGTAACATTAATATTGTGGGCTTATTTTTAATCACCCTTAAAATTATTTCCCCACATGGTTTGACAGTAATATAATGTAAAGGATTGGAAATACACGGTACGCAGCTTAAAAACAAATCAAAAAATTTCTGTCACAGGGGTTTTGTTTTGTGCTATTCCACATCTTAATCCTAAGTGCACACACTAAACCGACAGTTCCTTGTACAGCATTCGTCACTAAACGAGCAACTCCTTCCGCTTCTTTGACACTATACATAAAATTACTAACATTCAAATGCTTATTTTGATTTATTAGACATTCTTAAAAATACTTTTTCATAATAAACAATTGGAAAGTAGAGAATTACTAATGACTTACTTGTTGTGAACTTCCAGCACATTTTCCAAATCTGCAATTTCCACTGCAGCAGTCAGAGCTGAAGGAACATTTGCCTTCATTTTTTGTGCACTGCATAGAAATAATTAAACGGGAAAATAATACAATATGTTCAGCTGAAGAAATTAAACCCAGTTTTATAGCTTTTTACCCTTCCGAAACTTCCACCGTCTTTCCCTGTGCATTTTTTGAATGAGCAGTCATTACTGCAGCACTCTTTGCTAAAGGTACAGCTTCTACCATGTTTCTGACACTATTTAAAAGAAATTATTACCAATTACGGCAAATCTTCGTTAGTAACCACAACAATTACAAGAACCAAGATAACTTAAAACATTACACAATTTCTTCCGCATTCGGACAGTTTTCTGATTAATCTGAAAATAATTCCAATAGTATTCCTATATAGTACTTATCACACTTACCATCTGTGGACTTCCGATACATTTCCCAAAGGAACAATCTCCGCTACAGCAGTCTGAATTCCAGCTGCACCCATAATCATTTCTAACGCACTGCTGCAAATAAATAAAGTAATTTACTAAAGCATATTTATAATAAGGATTTTCAGTAAATGAAGTGATTAACGTTTAACTCACCGAGTAGGTTGTCACAATTAAACCGGTAACAAAGATGACAAGAATTAGTGTCATGTAATATTTGGGAAAGATGAATACCATTGTTAGGCAGTCTGTATAGAATGAAAGTGGAAACAAAATGCTATTAATAATGAGTATGGTGAGTTCAAGTATTTAGTGGTGAATAAGCCGTAAATAATAATACTTCGATACTTATATTAAATAATTATCTCGGTAATTAGTAACTTTTGCAGGAAATACCATAAATATTCTGAGAACTTATCATGCATTACAGAAAATAACATTTGACTCAGAGTACGTAGTAGAATCTTGAAGATATATGCGTTTACCCTTAATAATTACTTGTGTGCCCAACTACAGTGAAAGTTCTCTAAGACAAATACCTTTATTGTCTAAAAGGAACAAAAAGAATATCAAATTGGTGGTTGGTAGTAAGAAATAAGGAAAATAATGTGGGAATTGTGAGAAAAGGGAAAAGGCCGCATAAAACCATAAAAATTGCAAACATTCCCCTCATTTCCCAATATTTCCCAGTCGTCTACAAAATTGGAAATAAGAATCTTCTAAAGTAAAGTAACTTACATGGCGACTTAAAAATAGAAAATCGTAAAGTTAATTAGTTAATAAAAACTACTATGAAGAAGTTACACTGTACTTACATGGAATCATCCAAACCTCGAATATACCTCAGATAACTTTCAAGGGCATGGCAAATGGAAATCTCGGTAAAGAAATCTCGGAAATTTTTAAGAATTATTAAAATAAAGACACATTTAGCCACAGGAAAATATTAAGCTATTACTTTTTCCATTTATTGCGTTTCTTCAGTAATTAAATGGAAAAGAGGAAAGGCATTTAGCATGCATGTCTATTGATTTTAATACTGAAATTAAACACAATTATTTACATAACATTACTGATACATTTTGTGCCTCTTTTATGCTTCAGAAACTACCTAATAAGTATAAGTCAGTATGAGACGAATTCCTTCCTTGAGGTTATATAAGTGCTTAGATTGGATGTAAAATATATACATAGTTGTGGTTACGGTTTACACGACAATATTCCTATTTATACCACATTTTATGTAAAGGAAACCCAAATACATATTTTATCCCAATTTTATACTAACTAAACATGTAATGTTAACTAAGGAAGATTAACATTACTTGTAATGCTAAAGTGAGTGCCACATTAATAAAGTTTCAATTCAATTCAACTCATCAAATATCGCTTACAAAACATGGAGCTAATAATCAATCAAACAAACAAATCATGTTTCTGTTAGCATTGGTCGTATCGATCCATCGGTCTCCCTGATCCTCTAGGTGTATTTAGTATTCCTATATTCTCTAATCGAAACAGGACTACTTATTCTCATCGAAATAATAACCAGAAATAATAAACGTTGTGTACATTTTGAATAAATGCAATCACTAATTCATGAAGTTTTTCAAGTACAAAAACCGCACAAGGAATAATGAAAAAATATCCAAGTAGTTGAAAAACTGCACCGATTTTCATATCAAAGCTAACTTTTTGGAATTCCTGTATAGTTTGCTGTTCTTTGAATTTTAATACCCGAGGTACAAAATGTCCAAGATTTCGCCAAAGTTGAAGGAACCCCATTTCATTCAACTCTTGAACCTCTGCTATAAGTTCATGCCTAAAACATCCACCAAACATCCAAGCAAGGGGTCGATCGACCGCAACTTCGATTGTTTTTGCACATTTCAATAAGGGAAGCATAGTTTGAAATTCAAAAAGATGTATATCGGAGAGTGCATTGTTAATATATGTAAAGATTTTAAGTTTAGTTTTGGATAAGCATGTTTTGATTATTTCGTTAGGATGCAGTAGTGTGTCGGGCTTATTTGTATCATAGTAATAAATACTAACGTTTTCTTTATCAGTGACACCGTACTGCACGAAAAAAGGATGCACCATAGCATAGCCATCCCCCTGGGAATTTTGAGTTACCTGTCCAATGACAGAAAGTATTTTATATTCATTTTGAATTAGCTCACGGAAATCTCTCATTGTTTTTTTATCAACAGGAGCAATAACTTCGCCAGTTATGTAAGATTCGTATTCAGTTAGAAGAATATTTAGCATCAAACATAAAATTCCATACAAAAGGAACTTTCTTTGATTGTGATTTTGACGAATAAGGATAGCAATAGCCGAAAGAAGGAAGTTACTAACGTTTTCGAATAGTTTTTGGTTTTTTGCAAAACGAAATATTACTGCATTAGCTAAAAATCCAATTACCAGCAAGACCACCCACGTACTCATGTCCATTACGTCAATCCAGATTGATAATGACTTTTCCATGTAAACATGTTTATCTAAACAGTACAAAAAGGTTTGCTCCCCAGAGAGTGACGCATAAATTATCTTTCCGGGTTCGTATTGAAACAAATTGACGTAAAGATGTTCTGGAAATACTTTGCTACAGAATTGAATTCCGAAATTGCCTCTGTAGTTAGCAGTGAAGTTCAAATGGTCAGCCATCATTTCCATCACAGGTGAATGTCTAAAACGATAAAGGCATATTTCAAACATTTCTCTTTTAATGAGGCCGTAAGGTGACCATGCACAATGACGTCTTCTCTCAGAATATTCTTTGTTTTTTACCAATCCCCAATCGATAATCGAGATATCCACTTTATGAAGATTTCTAAGTAAGCCTTTTTTTGTTAAGGTACTTTTCTGTGAACTTGTTGCGAATGGTGACAATTTCAGTATTTCTACATCATCCTTAGAATATATGACCATACAGTAAACTGCAGTCCTCCATTGCAATTCCTTTAAGACTCTCTCAAAAAAGTAGCCAGTTGAGGTAATTATTAAATACGACTGGCTTGGTCGATCTTCCTCTCGTCCTAATAAATGTGGGATAAATTTAATTATTCTACTTTCACCCAATTTTGGCTCCACTGCCACAACAGTATTGCACTGCGTGTTTGACAGTGACGTTGGGTAGAATCCTTTTTGACGAAAACGATAAAACCATTGATAAGCAGTAAATTTTGTAGCACGATGAATCGTTCTAGGTTGGAGTCCAAATGTGTCGAAAACATCGTCATTGAAATTACGATCAGGTAAAAGAACATCCAAATCACAATTGGAAAGTGGTGCAAATAGACTTTTACCTTCTGTATATAAAATAATACAAAAAAGCAAAATAGCAGCAACCTCAGTTTTATTGGAAACCATGACTATTCTTACCCTAGATCTTAGAATACTTTACAATGATGACAATTAATTTCTTTACAATGTCAAATAACAAGAAAAATTGACCCGATGCTTTATCACTGAAGTTAACAAGTGGTTTAAGGTGAAATATCGCTTAGGTTTAGATTTACTCTTGTTAGGCATATCGGTAACATTTATTCTACTGGTAAAAATTATGTCAATAGTTACAGACTTCAATACATAAGAGTGAGATACATAGAGAAATTCTCTGTAATAGAATATTATTTCGTAATACGTATAACTATAAACTTATAAGCAAAGCATTCGCTTTTATAACAAAGTTCTGGCGATTTTTTAATAGAATAACATGCGATATTATTCCTTGTCCATCGGACAGTAATTTCCACGCTATAGACAATTAGCGTGGTTACAAGACAAAAAAACCTTCACCCATTACATACCATATTATAATTGTGTCGCCATTTATTTGGCATGTTAGTTGCTTAAACCCGAATTGATTAAAACGGGAGACAGTATAGGAATATATTGAGTGAACATGAAGCGATATGTAATCCTATATATAACCATAGCCTGCATGAAAGAGATTGGCCTTCAAATTTTCGCTTGTTTCCTGTAGTAAGATAGAACTTACGTAGACGACTAAACAATTCATGACTTTAGTGGAGACCTTTGCGGATACAGTTATAGCAAATATCGTGCAAGAACAGATAACCGTTCTTCTTTATTCTGTACTCTTTTAGAGGAATATTAGCCACACTGGAAAGCAAAACTTGTCTACTTAAAACTGCAATCCTTAACAGTGGTAGCTATAATACATTAAGAACGGGCAAAAGGGGCAAAATTAAAAAGTTGGTTAAAGTGAGACGCAATAAATTCAATAAATGATATCCAAAGTGTACTATAATTTTGCAAACCAAAACAAAACTATAACTTTTTTAATGTAAACTGTTGTGCATTCGGTTTAGAATTTATGATCAGAGATAATGCAGTAATTTATAAACCATATTAGCTTGTTTAGTAAAATTATTTCTGCATATTTGCACTAAAACAGAGATAGTTTGATAGCTTGGTTACTCAAATCTTTATTTAAGTACCTAAACTCATCATCTTCATCCTGTATCAGTAAAGTATTACTAAAGAAGTCTGCGTAAAAATGTCTACATTTTGTATAAATAATCTTCGCTGTGACTATTGAAATGCACCTTTTCATAAACAGTAATGAGAAATGAAACTTTGGTTAAGTATCCACTTAATATGATTGTTTTGATATTTTTAAAGCACGTAGATACGTTTACGTTGCTCAGCTATGATTTTTTCCCATTGTGCTGTCAGTAAAAAAGGGTTTTTTTCTGTAGGGCATTGTTAATTTTGCCCATAGCCATTTTGGCCATTTTGCCCCTTTTGCCCGGGTGGGTGGCCAAATTGAGTTTTGGCCGGCTAATATTGAACACTGCTTATAAGACAAATAATGAGCAAGTACAGGTAACTGTTATTTTTTACTGCGTAGTTCTTAGACGGAATGTATTATTTCCAACTACACTAGAAAATAAGACTTACTTAAAATTTCCATCCTTAAAAAGCAGCACCTATAATATGTTAAGAACTGGTATGCTCATGATCATGTTTGTGTTTCTAACAGGAGGAAAGCCGTAGTGAAAGTTTAAATGCCTGCAGCCAATGGAGCATCAGTCTGCTTGTATTAAAAGGTTCAACGTTGATTTACCTTACCTTAGTAGCTATCGATCTGACTTATGTGCAAAGAAAACTGAAAAACATTTCTTTTGACTGAAAGTAAATTCCTCATATTACTAAATGCTAAAATTGGATTGTATTTCATTTTCTACATTTTTCATAATAACTTGTAATGAATTCACAAAGCTAATTTATTTGCATTAAAGGTGCTTCAGAACAATATTATTAATTTTTAATTGTAAGCTAAGCAAAGTGTCACACCAAAGTAACAAAATGGCTTTTAAGCTTCTTAATCTGGTTCAGATATTGAAATTTTGACACATTAATAATATCACGGCATTTGAAATTAGTCAACATTGATCATATTTCTGAAGAAATTTAATTTATTAAAGCATACAGTAATCATAGTATAGTAACTGCGTTTCTGAAAAAGATTTCATTGATTAGAGGATTTCTTCCGCTAAATACCCATTAGCATAAATGTTAAGATGGCACAAGGTTACGTTTAGTGAAAATGTTAATCTTCATCCCAATCATACGATTAACACAGGTATTCAGGTGTGTTTAGTATTTTTATATTCTCCTTAGGTTATTTCTCATCGAAATAATAACCAGAAATGATAAATGTTATGTATATTTTGAATGAATACTGTGACTAATTCATAGAGTTTTTCAAGTACAAAAACCGCACAAGGAATAATGAACAAATATCCAAGTAGATGAAAAACTGCACCGATTTTCATATCAAAGCTAACACTTTTAAATTCCTGTAGAGCTTGTTGTTCTTTAAATTTTAATACGTGAGGTAAAAAATATCCAAGCTGTCTCCAAAGATCGAGTAGTCCCATTTCATTCAATTCTTGAACCTCTGCTATAAGTTCATGCCTAAAACACCCACCAAACATCCAAGCAAGGGGTCGATCGACCGCAACTTCGATTGTTTTTGCACATTTCAATAAGGGAAGCATAATTTGAAATTCAAAAAGATGTATATCGGAGAGTGCATTGTTAATATATGTAAAGATTTTAAGTTTAGTTTTGGATAAGCATGTTTTCATTATTTCGTTAGGATACAGTAGTGTGTCGGGCTTATTTGTATCATAGTAATAAATACTAACGTTTTCTTTATCAGTGACACCGTACTGCACGAAAAAAGGATGCACCATAGCATAGCCATCCCCCTCGGAATTTTGAGTTACCCGTCCAATGACAGAAAGTATTTTATATTCATTTTGAATTAGCTCACGGAAATCTCTCATTATTTTTGTATCAACAGGAGCAATTACTTCACCAGTTATGTACGATTCGTATTCAGTCAGAAGAATATTTAGCATCAAACATAAAATTCCATACAAAAGGAGTTTTCTTTGATTGTGATTTTGTCGAAGAACGATAGCAATGACAGAAACAAAAAAGTTACTAACATTTTCAAATAGTTTTTGGCTTTTTGCAAAATGAAATATTAGTGCATTGGCTAATAAGCCACTTATTACCAACACTAACCAGGTACTCATGTCCATTACTTCAATCCAGATTGATAATGACTTTTCCACGTAAACTTCTTTATCTAAACAGTACAAAAAGGTTTGATCTCCAGGGAGTGACGTATAAATTACCTTTCCGGGTTCGTAACGAAATAAATTGACGTAAAGATGTTCTGGAAGTACTTTGCTACAAAATCGCTTGGGTTTGAAATTACCTTGGTAGAGAGCAGTGAAGTTTAAATGGTCAGCCATTATTTCCACCACAGGTGAATGTCTAAAACCATAAACACAGCTTTTAAACATTTTTCTTCTTCTAATGAGGAGGTACGGTGACGATGCACATTGACGTCTCTTCTCAGAGTATTCGCTGTATTCTATGCTCCAATCTATAATCGGGATATCCATTTTATAAAGATTTCTATTTGGACCTTTTCTTGTTATACCTTTCTGTGAAGTTTGTGCTGTTTCAATATTAATCCTTGTAATCTTTGCTGTGAATGGGGACATTATATTTATTTCAACGTCATCTTTAGATTTGAAGACCATACAGTACACTACTGCAGATTTCCATCGCAATTCCTTCAAGATTCCCTCAAAAAACTTCGCTGAGCTAATTAGTAAATACGACTGGCTTGGTCGATCTTCTTCTCGTCCAAGTAGATTTGGGATAAATGCAATTATTTTACTTACACCCAATTTTGGCTCCACTGCCACAACAGTATTGCACTGCCTGTTTGACAGTGACGTTGGATAGAAATTGTTTTGACGAATACGATAAAGATATTGAAAAACAGTAAATTTTGTAGGACGATGAATCGTTCTAGGTTGGAGTCCAAATGTTTCGAAAACATCCTCATTGAAATTACGCTCAGGTAAAAGAACATCTAAATCACAATTGGAAAGTGGTGCAAATAGACTTTTACTTTCTGTATATAAAATAATACAAGACAGAAAAATAGCGACGACCTCATTTTTATTGGAAACCATAACTGTTCTGACCAAAGACCTTATTTTAAGTTTTAGAATGACGATAAATAATTTCTACCCTTTACAATGTCAAATAACTAGAAAAATTGACCCGATGCTTTATCCGCTGAAGTTCAGAAGTCGTTTAAGGTGAAACATGTATCTTCGCTTTCAATAAATCCTAACTCTTGTTTAGCATATTGATAACATTTATTCTCCTGGTGGTAATTATGTCAATAGTTACTTAGTTACATCCTTGTCAATACATAAGAATGAGTTCCATAGAGAAATTCTCTGTAATAGAATATTATTTCGTATTACGTGAAACTATAAACTTATAAGCAAAGCGTTAGCGCTTTATAACAAAGCTCTAACGACTTTTTAACAAAATAAACCATTGCAAAACGGTATAGGACAATAGCGGAAAAAAACAAACGTATTTAATCAAAAAATTATGAATTTTTTTGAACTTTTTCAAAAAGGTCTGAATTTTTTCAAAAAAGTCTGAATGTATTTGATTTATTCAAAACATTTCGAATTTATTTAAATTTATTCAAAACATTTCGAATTTATTTGAATTTATTCAAAACATTTCGAATTTATTTGAATTTATTCAAAACATTTCGAATTTATTTGAATTTATTCAAAACATTTCGAATTTATTTGAATTTATTCAAAACATTTCGAATTTATTTGAATTTATTCAAAACATTTCGAATTTATTTGAATTTATTCAAAACATTTCGAATTTATTTGAATTTATTCAAAACATTTCGAAATTATTTGAATTTATTCATAAAACGACGTATAGTGGTTACCAGTACAGACTACGACATATAGTGGCCGCCAGTCTGACTGCGTCATGTAGTGGTCACTAGTGCAGACTACGACACATACCACAACATACACACAACATCAGCAACATAGCACATAACATGTTTGGACATAAACAAGGTTAAAGGTCACAACGGCGTGACCGATTGACACCATTTTTGAAAGATGACCTACAAATAGTCCCTAGAAGACCCACTGAAAGTTTCATCAAAATATTTCCATGCGTTCCTGAGATATGCGATATACTCACTAACTACCTAACTGACTAACTAACTGACTAACTAACTAACTAACTAACTAACTAACAGACATCCCGAAAACATACAATAGCTTTCCGCTATTGAATAACATGGAACATTCCTGTCCATCGTACTGTAATTTCTACTCTATAGGGAACTATCGTGGTTACAAGGCAAAAATAAAACATTGGCGTATTACACATGCTTTAATGATATCGTCACTTATTTGGTCATGTTATTTGCTTAAATCCGCATTACTCAACACATTTGACAGTATAGGAATATACAGATAGTAGAGTGAACATGAAACGTTGTGCATTCCTAGCTATGGCTTACATAAAAAAGCTTGGTCTTCAATTTTTGCTTTTTTCTTAGTATTCTTAGTAAGATAGAAAGTACATAGACGATTAAAAAATTCATGACTTTATTGGAGACCTTTAAAGATATTGTTAAAGCAAATATCGTGCAAGAACAGACAACTTCTCTTTATTACGTATATAGTTTTTCAATGGGAATGTATTTCTAACCACTGTAAAACAAAACTTGTCTACTCAAAACTTCCGTCTATATCTGAAGCTTTAAAACGTAAAGCTTGCATGTTCACGGTCACGTTTGCTTTTCCAACAATTCCGTTAGGAAAGCCGTGCTAAGTTTAAGTGGCTGTACAACCCAAAAAGCTTGTATTAAAAGGCAAAACATTGATGTACCTAATACCTAGCCTTCTTAGCTTAACTAGCAATCGCATTTGTGGTTAGAAAAAGCTGAAAAGTAAGAAAGTTGACTGAAATTAAATCATCATAAAACCCATAAAACTAGTTTGTGTGTATTAAGGGGTACTCCAAAGCAGTGTAAGTATTACCTATTAATTTTAAATTGTAATAGCAATTGACCAAAGTGTCACAATAAAGTTTAAAAATGGCGTTTTAAGTCTTTAATCTGGCTCAGTTATTGAAAATTTCAAACATTAATATTATAAAGTCTTTTGAATTTTGTCAACTATGTATAATAAAATAAGTATTTATTAATCAGATACTTTAGAAGTACTACAAGTGACAATAAATAACAATTCATATAGTAGTATTAAAGACGGGTTCGCGTGCAGTAAAAAGATGAGACGGGTCAACAGTACAACTTGACAAGTCGTTCGTGGATATTATATTATAAAGTTCTTATATTTTGGAGTTAAGACAAAATTTATTTTTTTTCAATAATTTAATAATATTACCTGGTTCATAAATCTTGGTTAGTATGATTATAAGGCGTTCAGTTAACTTTTTGGGTGTTTCCCACTTTATGAAGCGGTAAGCTAACTTTTTGGGTGTTTCCGACTTTATGAAGCGGTAAGCTAACTTTTTGGGTGTTTCCCACTTTATGAAGCAGTAAGCTTTCTTTTTGGGTGTTTCCCACTTTATGAAGCAGTAAGTTAACTTTTTGGGTGTTTCCCACTTTATGAAGCAGTAAGCTTTCTTTTTGGGTGTTTCCCACTTTATGAAGCAGTAAGCTAACTTTTTGGGTGTTTCCCACTTTATGAAGCAGTAAGCTTACTTTTTGGGTGTTTCCCACTTTAAGAAGCAGTAAGCTAACTTTTTGGGTGTTTCCTACTTTATGAAGCAGTAAGCTAACTTTTAGGGAGTTTCCCACTTTAAAAAGCGGTAAGCTAACGTTTTTAATGTTTCTACTTGTGGGAAGCGCCAAATTAAACTTTAATTGTTTCTACTTGTAAAGCTGACAGTTACCATGACAAAATTTATTGCTTTCCTATTTTCTTGAGAAATGCTAATTCATTTTGCGTTACCATGGCAAATCTCAATATTTTCTGGTTTCCATGAAAAAGTAAGTTTTCCATTGCTACGACAAAAGTATTTAATTTAAAATTATCAAATTATAACTGAAGCAAGTAATTTTGTACTCTGGCTCGCCTCCAGTAACGGCTTGGCGTGGTTTATTGAAATATTAGTCGATCACTCTGCGTTACAAAATGTAGTAAGAGATCCAACCATTTCTTTGTCACAGTTTCGCATTGAATTTTTTTGTCAAATAAATTTTTGTATTAATACTGCTTAAACCGTGATATTGTAATCAACAAGTTTTTTGCATTTTGATAGCCTCACAAAACCATCAACTGATGCAAACTATTAAAGAAGTACACAATTGCTTTTTTGAAAGTGCAGATTTTGAAATACAAGTCGATTACTCTGCGTTACAAAATGTAGTAAGAGATCCAACCATTTCCTTCACACAGTTTCGCATTGAATTTTTTTGTGCATTAAATTTTTGTATTAATACTGCTTAAACCGTGCCATTTAAACCACTAAGTTTACTGTATTTTGATAGCCTCACAAAACCATCAACTGATGCAAAATATTAAAGAAGTACACAATTGCTTTTTCGAAAGTGCAGTTTTTGAAATACAAGTCGATTACTCTGCGTTACAAAATGTAGTAAGAGATCCAACCATTTCCTTCACACAGTTTCGCATTGAATTTTTTTGTGCATTAAATTTTTGTATTAATACTGCTTAAACCGTGCCATTTTAATCACTAAGTTTACTGTATTTTGATAGCCTCACAAAACCATCAACTGATGCAAAATATTAAAGAAGTACACAATTGCTTTTTCGAAAGTGCAGTTTTTGAAATATAAGTCGATAACTCTGTGTTACAAAATGTAGTAAGAGATCCAACCATTTCCTTCCCACAGTTTCGCATTGAATTTTTTTGTGCATTAAATTTTTGTATTAATACTGCTTAAACCGTGCCATTTTAACCACTAAGTTTACTGTATTTTGATAGCCTCACAAAACCATCAACTGATGCAAAATATTAAAGAAGTACACAATTGCTTTTTCGAAAGTGCAGTTTTTGAAATATAAGTCGATCACTCTGTGTTACAAAATGTAGTAAGACATCCAACCATTTCCTTCCCACAGTTTCGCATTGAATTTTTTTGTGCATTAAATTTTTGTATTAATACTGCTTAAACCGTGCCATTTAAACCACTAAGTTTACTGTATTTTGATAGCCTCACAAAACCATCAACTGATGCAAAATATTAAAGAAGTACACAATTGCTTTTTTGAAAGTGCAGTTTTTGACATATAAGTCGATTACTTTGCGTTACAAAATGTAGTAAGAGATCCTACCATTTCCTTCCCACAGTTTCGCATTGAATTTTTTTGTGCATTAAATTTTTGTATTAATACTGCTAATCCTGATATTTCACCCAACTGCATTACTAGATTTCGTTAGACTTACAAAACGATCAAGTAATGCAAATGTTAATGCAGAACGCAAATGGTTATTCCAAGTGCATTTTTTGAAAGTATAAGCTAACCTGGGTTACACACTGCAGTAGAATATCCATCCATTTCTTTCTCAGTTTCGCATTAAATTTTTGAGTGTTTTTTTTGTGGGAAGCGGTAAACTATTTTTGTGGACGTTTTTTAGAAAGCGGTAAGCTATTTCTATTGACGTTTTTTGTTAGAAGCGGTAAACTACCATTTTGGGCCTTTTCTTTTGGCGGAAGCGGCCAACTACCTTTTGGGGTATTTCCTTTTGTAGGAAACGGTAAGTTACTAATTCGGATTGTTTTTAGTACAAAACGGTATAAACTGCTTCTTCGGGTGTTTTTTGTATTAAGTGGTAAACAGCGTTTTCTGGTGTTATTTTGTAGTATGCGGTACGCTACCTTTTTTGGCGTTTGTAGAAAACGTAAACTACTTTTTTTTGTACGAAGCGGTAAACTACCTTTTCGGGTTTATCCTTTTGTAGGAAGTGGTAAATTACCTTTTCGCGTTTATCCTTTTGTAGGAACGGTAAACTACATTTTTTGGTGGTTTTTTTAGGAAGCGGTAAACAACTTTTTCTAGTGTGTCCTATTGCAATATGCGGTAATGCTTTTTGAGTGTTTCCCAGTAAAGAAAGTGGAAAGCTACCGTTTTTGATGTTTCCCATTAAAGGAGGTAGTAAACTACCTTTTTTGATGTTTCCCTTTAAAGGAAGTAGTAAACTACCTTTTCGGGCGTTTCCCATTAAATGAAGCGGTAAACTATTTTTTCGGGCGTTTCCCATTAAATGAAGCGGTAAACTACCTTTTCGGGCGTTTCCCATTAAATTAAGCGGTAAACTACCTTTTTGGGCGTTCTACAATCATCAATTAATCATCACGAGGACAGTAACAAGTACATCTACGTGTACAACCACAGTTCATCGTTGTTGCAGAGATGTGGACGAAATAAACCCGACAGACAGCAGCCAATTCAGAGTAACTGTCATTCCAACAAATTACTCTATTGATAACAATGTCGGCAAGTAAATCTATTATTAATCAACTTCTATCATCCATTATCAATCATAATGTTTGATTTTATGCCTATGCACATATATTCCATCAAATCCAGCGTAACATGTTCAATTCTTATCTTGTATGTTTATATATTTGCTAATTTAATTTTTGGCATCGCATAGAATGTAGTATACAGTTGGTCGTGATTGTGAAAGCTATTTTCATTAAATTAAAAGTTATCCGGGCGTTCATACATTTTCTGGGTGGCCTTTTCATTTTCATCACTCATACCACAACTGCCATGCAACATGAAATCGTGCATTTCTGACTGTGACTACTTAGTTTAAGAGGGCTACTAAAAGTAGTCAAGGCTATAGCTGTAGTAAACACAGACACACCCGCTTTTAAAAGCTGTTGGAGAAGTCATTTTTGAAATTTTGTTGGAAAACCTCGACCAGTGGACACCATGATCAACATTTCATCTATATCTAATAGCATTATAGAATTAATTTAAGTTTATATTTGTTGCATTGCAACTGAAACAAAAGAATAAATAAAAGGGGCGATACAACATTCAAGATTTGAAAACATTTGAAGATTTTCATATTCTCCACATTCTCCACAATTTGGCAAAATTGTGAAGAATGTGGTTTTTTAACCAAGGTTTCACTGTAATAGTAACGGTGTACTGAAACTCAGTAGTAGTATTCCTGGATCAAGTTCATGCATGCTAACCATTATTATTGCTACTGCATTTCAGACTCAGTGTTTAATTAATACAGTGAGGGATAATCTATTTGTAATGTAAGGTTAGTATGCTAATAATACACTAACTGTATGTGTCAGATGTGCCTGCAGTTGACATTCGAATGAAAGAATATGAAAGGTGACCAGTTTTGTTTAGCAAATTAAATTACCAATGAAAATTGCATTTCCTTCTCATCTTTCAGTATAATTACCTTATGTTACTACTATTATATGCATCCGAGTCAACTTTGCATAGAACTGCAAATCGAATAAAAGAGCACGAGCACTTTTGCTTTACAACTTAATTAATAATGAAAGTTGCATTACTATCTCATCTGTCAGACAAGATTAGTCATTCATTACTATTCTGGGGGAGAAACATTACCCTTCTTTTGTAAACACAACTTTTAGGAGATATATTTCCGTGACCGTACGTTTCAACTAATTGATAATATTTAATGTACTAAAGTTTATTATATAAATTAATTACTGAGCTCCGTATTTAAGAAATTACTTTGTTAAAAGTGAAACCGAAAAATAATTACTCTAAAATGCACAAACAAAGGATTCCTTCGAAGGATTTACTGACAAATAATTCCATCTCTAAATTATTTAATAAACGTTTTGCTGCAAAAATCGAAATAACTGAAGAACTTGAAATGAAATCAGATGAGTTTCAACTATTCATAATCTTTTTTAGTATTACGTATTATTTACTTATTACCCCATTTTGTATCAGACGAAATAAAGACGGAGTTTATAAAGTCCACACAAACAAGTTACAAAAGGTACGCATTTTATTGTTGAACAATCATTTATTAATTGTTTTAATATTATTTTTGAAATAAAAGCATAGAAATTTAAGTACAAATAAAAAATTTAGACCACTCTAAAGTCAAAGTGCGTTACAAATATGAAAATAAATTTGCACAGGTTCTGACCTTTATGGTCAACGGATTAGTTGTGACTAATGTGGTTGGATCCTTCGACCCATTTCGCCGCGATGTCATTGCAAAACCACAACACATGTTTGCTGTGATATCGAACACTTCTCTTCGTTTGCTATACCTTTCGTCATTTTACACGTTTTGGACAAAGAAAAGAGTCATGGATGAAATTCTGAGTTTCTCTCAAAAGAAAACACCTTGCGGAAATGTACAATTTTCAGGGCTTTAATGCGATTAGGAAAAGTTTTGAAATTTTGGTTAGGGAAAAATGTACGCAAACTTAACATTATCATATTATGGAATATTTCAGAATTCTTGGAAGAAATTAATGATTGTTGTCATTATTACTTTGATATGGATCATGCACACGCTAAGCGAATTTGTATATGCTATTACAACTGAGACGTTTGATGTTTTTTCGGAATTTATGTATGCCGGTTCTCATTTATCTGCTTTCTTCAAACGAATAGGACTAAGTAAATACACTACCACCGCGTTCGAAGATTTGACTCCGGAATGGAAAATTGTGGCTTATATATTTTGTGTTTTCCGTATGTATTATAACGTCTGCGCTGATATCTTTTCATTGGCCTGTTTCACAGCTGCTATTGTTGTTTACCAATGTTGCAATAATTTTTACAAATGTTTGCAGTGCAAATACGAAGATATAACAAAGGTTTGTAGCATAAAACTAAAAAGACACTTTAATTAACCCTAAACATTTCCGTTTAGCTTACACTGCGCCGAAAATAAAGATTTAGAATTCGTCATTAATGTTTGCATAATTCTATAAAGAACATTATTGTGCACAAATAGTTGTTTTGATACTAGGTTCACGAGAGATACGAATATACGAGAGAACTCACAGAAATGATTACTGACTATTTCGGAATGTTGATCCCCTTCAATATCATAATTCACATGTGCAGCTATCTCTACAATATATTCGACAGTTGGGATTTTCTTGCTATCACATTTTACCAAATATTTATAGTTATTGAATTGAAAAACCTTATATTCTTGCTAATCGCAGCGGAAGCAAACGCAAAGGTAAAACGGTTGCTAGAACGGAACGTGTCATTTAGAGAACGTTCATTTCAATATTTTAACATAAGCACCATAAACATTTTTTGTCATGATGTGTAAAAATGATGTAACATTTATAAATTAACGTAAAATATAATTATGTTTACAAATTATAATTACGAATTAAAGGCTTAATATTTACACTTAGTTTTTTCATTTAAAGGTGAATTATTTAAAAGTATGGCTGTATAAGATGCAATCCAAGAAAATATCGGATGTGGAAAATGATTTACAAGAAAAAGAACATAAATGGAATCAAATTTATAAGCACTTAAAGTGGGAATCGTCGACAACGCAAATTGGACTCGGTTGTGGCTCATTATTTACAATAACCTACGGGTTTATTGGAATGGTTAAAAAATATTTTACTCACTTTAAATTTTTCATAAACAACTGGAGAATAAGATAATTTAAAAAATGGCAATCCAAAATTCAAAAATGAATTGGAAAATATCAAGTGTGGCATATTTGGAACGCATTTTAATCTATCCTTTGGAAACATTTGAAATTTATTTTTTCCACCCTTGAAAATTTTAACTAATGAAGCTCCAGATGTGAGAACATTTGGTTTGGGTTCTAATTGAGATACAAAATACAAACAATGCGATAAGCTCGAGTGTAGACATAACAAAAAATAAGTTTTTAATCAAATTCATTTTAAAAAAATTTTTTTAAAATTTTTTTTCCAAAATTGCTTTTGAGGCTGTTTGGTTTAAATGTGGCGTTACCTGCCGTTTCCCAAAAATAATTTTAAGGGGGAAGAACATTATTTCTAACTAACATTTTATAATTGTTGTTCACCAGTTGCTGAGCTTATATGGAACATACCTCTTCCTAATTCTACAATTTTACGGTGGGAAAGCTGGTTCTGGTGTGGAGAATTATTATCTCGTGAGAAGCCAAAATGAAACGGATTAATTCAAATTGAACTCGTAATAATTACTATTGAATTAGACCTAATTTTACTTACGACTATTAAAGAAATTATCGTAATATATTTCGTAATCGTTTCGTACCCAGTAAAGAAAAGCTGGAATTTGTGCTATAAACACTATTTAAGGGTGAGGTTATAGATACATTAATAGTTATGGTTTCCAAAATTTCACTACGTTTTTGCCAGTAAAAGTTCTATTGCAACGTTTTTCTCTTAACTCCTTAATTATATTTAACGTAGTACATTGTGAAAAATTAAGCATTAACTTAATAAAATGTTAAGTATTACTTTAACGGAATCTTTAGAATCAAGTATTACCCTAATGATATCTTAAGAATTAAGTATTAACTTAATAAAATGTACTGATTAAGTATTAACTTAATAGAATGTACGAATTAAGTATTAACTTAATAAAATGTACTGATTAAGTATTAACTTAATAGAATGTACGAATTAAGTATTAACTTAATAAAATGTACTGATTAAGTATTAACTTAATAGAATGTACGAATTAAGTATTAACTTAATAAAATGTACTGATTAAGTATTAACTTAATAGAATGTACGAATTAAGTATTAACTTAATAAAATGTACTGATTAAGTATTAACTTAATAGAATGTACGAATTAAGTATTAACTTAATAAAATGTACTGATTAAGTATTAACTTAATAATGTACGATTAAGTATTAACTTAATAGAATGTACGAATTAAGTATTAACTTAATAGAATGTACGAATTAAGTATTACTTAATAAATGTACGATTAAGTATTAACTTAATAGAATGTACGAATTAAGTATTAACTTAATAGAATGTACGAAATAAAATGTACTGATTAAGTATTAACTTAATAGAATGTACGAATTAAGTATTAACTTAATAAAATGTACTGATTAAGTATTAACTTAATAGAATGTACGAATTAAGTATTAACTTAATAGAATGTACGAATTAAGTATTAACTTAATAAAATGTACTGATTAAGTATTAACTTAATAGAATGTACGAATTAAGTATTAACTTAATAGAATGTACGAATTAAGTATTAACTTAATAGAATGTACGAATTAAGTATTAACTTAATAAAATGTACTGATTAAGTATTAACTTAATAGAATGTACGAATTAATTATTAACTTAATAGAATGTACGAATTAAGTATTAACTTAATAAAATGTACTGATTAAGTATTAACTTAATAGAATGTACGAATTAAGTATTAACTTAATAGAATGTACGAATTAAGTATTAACTTAATAAAATGTACTGATTAAGTATTAACTTAATAGAATGTACGAATTAAGTATTAACTTAATAAAATGTACTGATTAAGTATTAACTTAATAGAATGTACGAATTAAGTATTAACTTAATAGAATGTACGAATTAAGTATTAACTTAATAGAATGTACGAATTAAGTATTAACTTAATAAAATGTACTGATTAAGTATTAACTTAATAGAATGTACGAATTAATTATTAACTTAATAGAATGTACGAATTAAGTATTAACTTAATAAAATGTACTGATTAAGTATTAACTTAATAGAATGTACGAATTAAGTATTAACTTAATAAAATGTACTGATTAAGTATTAACTTAATAGAATGTACGAATTAAGTATTAACTTAATAAAATGTACTGATTAAGTATTAACTTAATAGAATGTACGAATTAAGTATTAACTTAATAAAATGTACTGATTAAGTATTAACTTAATAGAATGTACGAATTAAGTATTAACTTAATAGAATGTACGAATTAAGTATTAACTTAATAAAATGTACTGATTAAGTAATAACTTAATAAAATGTACTGATTAAGTAATAACTTAATAGAATGTACGAATTAAGTATTAACTTAATAGAATGTACGAATTAAGTATTAACTTAATAAAATGTACTGATTAAGTATTAACTTAATAGAATGTACGAATTAAGTATTAACTTAATAAAATGTACTGATTAAGTATTAACTTAATAGAATGTACGAATTAAGTATTAACTTAATAAAATGTACTGATTAAGTATTAACTTAATAGAATGTACGAATTAAGTATTAACTTAATAAAATGTACTGATTAAGTATTAACTTAATAGAATGTACGAATTAAGTATTAACTTAATAAAATGTACTGATTAAGTATTAACTTAATAAAATGTACTGATTAAGTATTAACTTAATAGAATGTACGAATTAATTATTAACTTAATAGAATGTACGAATTAAGTATTAACTTAATAAAATGTACTGATTAAGTATTAACTTAATAGAATTTACGAATTAAGTATTAACTTAATAAAATGTACTGATTAAGTATTAACTTAATAGAATGTACGAATTAAGTATTAACTTAATAAAATGTACTGATTAAGTATTAACTTAATAGAATGTACGAATTAAGTATTAACTTAATAAAATGTACTGATTAAGTATTAACTTAATAGAATGTACGAATTAAGTATTAACTTAATAAAATGTAAGAATTAAGTATTAACTTACTAAAATGTAAGAATTAAGTATTAACTTAATAAAATGTAAGAATTAAGTATTAAGTTAATAGAATTGAATTTCTTAAATTTGTTAACAATTAGATAATTAAGTTAATAGAATTCAATTTATTACACCTGTTAAGAATTAAGTGTAAAGGAAATAGAATTGAATTTATTAAACCTGTTAGGAATTAAGTATCAACTTAATAGTATTGAATTCACCTGTTAAAAATTACGTATTAACTTGATAGTATTTTTACCTGTTAAAAATTAAGTATCACCTTAATAGTATTGAATTTATTAGTTAAGAATAAGGTATTAAGTTAAAAGAATTGGTATTTAATAGAATTGAATTTACTAAGCCTGTTAAGAATTAAGTATTAAGTTAACAGAATTGAATTTATTAAACCGGTTAAGAATTAAGAATTAACTCACTGTTAGTGTTTTAATTATTAGCAGAATTGAATAATTAGTAACTCATTTTGGTTATATTTTTTGTAGTTCGGTTCGTGAACGGTTAGAGATAATTCTTTCAAACTTTTTTTAAAGAAATTGTGCCGGAAGATAAGCACTCTCTAACCTGTGGCCTTTTTCCAAAAATATGAAAACCTAATGCCAACATTCATTTACATTTATATAAACTAAATACGTATTGCTGGTTTGGTGCAAAACTATATTAAGATTAAATTGTAAATTAACCCTCCTCCGAAACCAAACAAGCAAAACTGAATACTTGAAATCTATAACCACCATGCATAACTATAAACTTGGAATTATGTTTCCAATGTGTGGTATGGAAATGAACATAAATCCAGCATGAAAATCCTTTGGATATGAAATTCTGAAGTTGTGACAAATAGAATTGTAATTAGAACAGGAGAAACCGACTTCCTTACTAAACCACCCATGAATGGCGAAGTAATCCATAAAATAAAGCTTTTCCCAGGTTAAGAATATTAAAAATTAATTAGCACTAACAAGTAATCGCAAATGACGTTGCTAAATCTTATATTAGATTAAATAATTGCATAATTTTATAATTATTAGCATTAAGCATTATATTTAGTTATTATGCTGCTATCATTATCAATTCAAGCTTACAAAGCCAGTGATTGCCATTTGGTTGATATAAACAATGGCTTGTATGTCCCATTCAAGGTTATATGACGCATTAAATAATTTTATTTTAAATGTTAATTTTGTCAAAGAGTAACTACGATATAAGAGAAATAAAGTACATCTAACATATAATTGCATTAAAGCTGTATACCGAAAATCCGTTCAAAAAAATGAAGGTGTTAATTTTCGTCGTGCCTTCCTTTTGCAAGGTTCTATCAACACCACAAAGATAAGTAAAGAATTGCCGAGAATTACTTTTTCAGAAAGTATAACAATTTTTATTGAATTTTATTATAATTAGTGTAATTAGTGAGCTAACAATGTGAATTGAATTAGTGTGCTAACGAACATTGTGATGGCTTACTATATTAACTATACAGTAATTTTAGACTGTTTTTTGCGCGAAATAATGACATAGATCGAAAAAGTGAGTTTACCTGACATTTAATGATATTTAGGATTAACCATCAAAGGCAAACGATCCGAAAGAAGAAAGAAAAAGCAATAGTTAAATCGAACCAAGTTATAAATTCTGACTAAGAGCTGTAACTACGAAATATAAATATGTAGTATTAGAAATATAGTAACAGGTCGAAGATTATGAGAAAATGTGACTGAAACATATTCAGAAATCAAAACCGCCCTGAGTAGGATTAGTGTCCATCTGTAGGTTCCCCGATGCATCTTGTTCAGGAAGTAAGCTTTGGTCTTCAGGACTGAAAAACTGTTCAATGATACTGGAAGCTTTGCTATAAACGAAAGGGTTTTCATGATTTTGAAGCCCTTCTATTTGGTTGAGACCTCCACACATTTCAACCACGAATGCGATGCGCTCCAATTGGCCCACTTTCCTTGCTGCTTTCAAAATGTTCTCAAGAGCGTCCATTATAATTATCAGTGTATCCGAATCTCTAAGGGGAAGGCAATTGCAGAGAATCTGCACCACTCCATACTTGCACAGAGCCATGATATGAACCACAGTGCCACCAGTGGTAATATTGGCTACTGTCCATATTGCTGCCTTTTGAACCCCAAACTCTGCGGTTTGTATTAAGTTACAAATTGCAGGCATAGCACCTGAGCCCATCACAAGAGAAATCTGGTCTGGAGTTCCAGCAGCAATATTGGAGAATGTCCAAGTTGCCTCTTTAACAATTGATGGTTTTGAATGTTGAAGAAGAGAGGTTATGTGTGGAATAATCCCTGCCTGAAGCACAACTTGAGTTTGGGAGTCAGAACCAGCTACAATATTTCCCAAAGTGCGCAGACTTGGAGTAATCACCGAGTCATCAGGAATTGCCAGTAGTTGAACAAGTCTTGGGACAACTCCTGAATCCAGAACATCTTGAATGCGATCATTCCCTCCATCACTCAAATAAGACAAGGCCCAACATGAACTCGATACAATTTCCATATCTACTGAAGTTAGGAGGTGAGCAATTGCAGGCAAACACATCCGAGTTACTGTAGGTACAGGAGGAGGATCCTTCCTTCTGCAAATATTGGATAAAGTCCAAGATACGGTTTTTAAAACTTTTGGATCAGTTTGTGTTCTGACGAGTGCGATCAAAGGAGGAATTACTCCCAATTCAATTATCATATCCCTGGTCTGAGGTCCATCTCCAATGCAATTTCCCAGAGCCCAACAACTTTGCTCCACTATATATCCATGGGGTGATTGGATGAGTTCGATGAATAACGGAACGGCTCCTGACTGGATAACTACTTGGGTTTGAGCAGAAGTTCCCGAAGCAACGTTCGTCAACACCCACGCAACCTCAAACTGAATATTTGGGTTGTTTTTCATTTTCAACAATTCCACGCATTTGCTCACAATCCCAGCATCAACGAAAACGTCTATTGGAGGATTTCCCCCTCCACCTAACATCTTCTTTGCAAGTTGAACTCCCCGAAATATTCTGGCTTCATCTTCATGGAACATGTCTGAAATCACTTGTTGAACCAACCCGTCAGATACCGCAGCACCGTATTCTCCGCATTGCCATGGTTCGATTGCACTTGTACTGCATTCTTCCATTGCGGTTGCACCTTCTGCATTTACCAGACCTAAATTCGGCTCAACAGAAACATCTAATAATTCGTCAGTGTCAATATTTCTTCTCTTCACAAGTTGTTCATCTTTACGTTGTTTCCTTAGCATTACTGACTCTTCAGTTCTCCGTCTTCGTAATTCTTGCGGGTCTTTTCCAAAGTTCTTAAAGCTGCGTTGACGATCTTCGGTCATTTTTAATTCGAAAAGTGACGTCAGCCAAGGTGAGGATTCCTGGGGTTGGAATAGATATGACTGAGTTCTATTGACTCTTGCAGATAATGATTGTACCTATACAACAACCATTTCAAAATTATCATTCATTGTAAGTGTAGTGTAAGTAAGTAGTTTATGTTCAAAACACTATTAGTGAAATTAAATAATGCTGTAATATTGATTAAATTGTAAATTTTCATTTTTTAATTACTTTATCTATTAAATTGTAATATGAAACTGTTGCAATAAAGGAAAGTTACAATTATTTATCCAAGTTCTCTGCTGCTTTCAAAAGCTGATATTTAAGGCTGACCTATTGACCATCAAGGTGAGAGAAAGGTAAAAAAGTCCCCAATTTTAATGTGTGTAGTTATAGTTAGTACATACTTGTAAAAAAAACTAGCAAAAACTGAGAGAATTTTACTTTTTACAGGTAAAAGTCGATTTAGGGAGTTCGTTTTGATTTCGCGTAACTTTCTACAGCGATTTGCAAAGTTTTGCCTTGGTTGGTAATGAATTGCAAAGTCAATTGCCAACAGAGTCAAGAAAAGACGCCTACAGCTTCACAGCGCAAGCGCGGCTTCTTATTATTGTATTAAGTATTATTTGGATTGCATAATTTAGCGATTACATCGTTCTGTCGTTCTCCTTTTAAAATATATTATGTCACGTTGTCTGGAATTTGTTGCTTGTTATTGTTGTTAGTCAGAGGTTTATTCATTCTCTGTCTTGCTGCCCAGATCCAGAAACGTCAACTTGGAGCTGTTGTAATTGTGTAACTCATTGTGGTTATATTTTCTGTAATTCACTAATTATAGCTTTTGTAGTGTTGTAACTTTTAACTCATAATTTTAGTTGATCCTCTAGCATGGGTTTCTGATGAAAAATGTGAATTAATTGTCTGCTGTAAATGTACTATTTTATACTGTGAAATAAAGGTTTCGCATTAAGTAAAATATGGTACATATTGGCATGAAAAGTTGACCTGCCTGCTTTTTAAGTCCATGCAGATATTGTTATCTATTCTGTAGCCCTAGGTACTGCCGGAAAGTTATAATTCATGCAAATATGCAAAAATGCCATATTTAATAACGATATTTAGATAACGGAAAAGAAGCATTGACTTTTTTGAATTAATTACCGTTTTAATAAAGTAAAAGGTCAGCGAAAGAAGTGCATTCCTTTTTACATCCAACAGAGTGCGATTACAAATAGTTTAAGTCTCTCATTTAAGTGCACCTCATAAATAATCGGTTTGCCTCAATAAAATTAGTCACTTTGCCTCATTTAAATACGTTCATCTAATAAATATTTATGTCGCCTCATGTATTAATCACTCAATACTGATAATATACCTTTGCCTCAAGTTTTAATACGAATTGCTAATATTAAGTACAAATCCTTAATTAAAAATGAACCTCAAAATATTGTACAAAATCCCCAACTAAATAATCACTTTATCTCAACTTTATATAACACAAGAAACTTTATTCATTTATCATTAGAATTTATTTATCAAATAAGTTTTGCTGAAGTACAGAATTAAAGAAAGACATAGAAGATTATTTATATGTAATTTTTAGCGAGCCAGAGGCTCCCTTATGAAATCGTGTTGCCTGTCCGTACGTACGTATGTACGCGGACACCATAACATAAAATAAAAAACTAGCGGCAAGCCGTAACAGAAAAAGCGAACCAGAGTCTAAAATTAGCAGTCTGAATTTGAATAATCTTAAATTAATGTTGTTCTTCAGTATTGAGTTTGCATGAAGGTTCTCTCAAGCGAGAATTTTTAATTTTTAATTTCATTTTTTTTCGTTCTGGAGATAAATTTGGGGATTTTAGCTCCACAAGGTATAAACAGTAGAAATGGAAATCTGAAAATGCACGCCAGGTATCCCCCTAGCAAATAATACAGAAAAATTAAAATGTTGGAATTAAAAATTCTCGCTTGAGAGAACCTTATAGGAAAATCACCATGATTACACAAATCTTGGTTTTCATGGTACATATTTTATATCTTTCTAATTCTATAATTTTACGGAAGGAAAGCTGGAGAAGGAGTGTATTTTGTTGGAAGAAGACAAATATTATTTAATTATTTTACGAATAAATAACGTTAAGCCCTACTTATTAATAAAAATTGTAAATAATTCTGTCAAATCTTATCTATTTTTTCAATAAAATATTTCCATGTGAATTAGGAGTCACGTTTTTGGGAAGATTGACGACTGGTTTTTGAATATTTTTTCTACGTTGTATGAATAAAAGTAATTTTTCCTGTGAGAACCGAAAATAAGACCTTTCAAGAATAAATAATATGCCACTTATAAAACAGCCGACTGGGAGAAGTGCAAAAACGACTCGCAAATTGCTTAGAGTTAATGGTTTTCTGTCATTATCACTTTTGCCCATTAATTCAGCGAGAGTCTTATAGACAGATCCTTGCTTATTACTTTTGATATTTTGGATACCCAATTTTTTGAATTTGTAATTAACTTCTGATTGCCATCTTTGCAAGAGTCCAGAGTCGAAAGCTGCTCCCGTGATTCCGAAAAAAGCGTCGACGAATATAGAATGTTTTTGAAAAGCCATAGAATTGGAAATTCTTTTGTAATTATTCTTGGACCTTACAAAAGTTTCCATTCTGCTGGACAACGTCATGGTTCTTGCAATTTCTTGTTCCAAAAACGGTGACCATGCGATGCACACAGTGTGATAATTTAAAAGTGCTTTTTCCAAACATTTTTCTGCTTGTTTGTATTCATGAGACAATCTAGGTCTGATGTTCCTGACGTGTTCTTCCTGGGAGTTGTGCATCATTGACAGTTCCAGTTGCCCCATAACATACAGGGTGACTTGGTAATCAGTTCTCTGTCCCAGTTCCTCTATTGTCAGTGGAATTATTTCAGGTGTAGGAAACATTAAGTTCGTCCTCAGTGTTGATCTGTACCCGGTTCCTAAAATGGTGCAGGCCATAAGCCAGACGAGGCTGTAGTAGCGCATCCCTTTGGGAATATTTTGAAGTCCTTGTTCCATTGCTAAAGACATCGGTTGAAAAGTAGCGCTATCCCAAACGTCATATTTCCATTTCCTCCCGAATTTTAAGAAATTTGTGATAGATTGAAAGATCCCCAAATATACGAAACTGACCAGAATTAATTTCCAAACAGGTATACTGAAAGGTAAGAAAATTGCATTCCAAGGAATTTCCGTTTTCGGCGGTCCAGTGACGTAGAAAAGCTCGGCGTCTATCAAATAACTTGCATAATCAAAATCCGGGTAGTTTATATCGTTTCCCAACCAAAATGAGAATTCATAACCTCGTTCAGGATAAAGCACATTCGATAACATTCCTGCCCAAGTTCCATTATCATAAAGAGTTCCGTATTCCCATCCAGTGTAAGCAGTTTGATAAGTAAAATTGAATTTATCCCCAGCAGCATTCAGCATTATTACGAAACTCCCATCTAAATTTACTTCTCCGTCCTCCTTTTCACCCACTTTGTAGGTCCATGGAGGAAATTCGCAACTAGATACGTGGAAATGACGACCTCGAAGATTTCTCCCCATCGGACTTCCGGTTACGATTTCAGAAACTCCATCCACTTGTTCCATTTTCCCACCGGTGTAAACAACAGGATCCACAAAGATTTTCTTCGTGTCTAAAGATACTCCAATTTTCTCTTTTAAATTGCGTATTATTTTGTTTTCCATCACAGTATCCAATTGCAACTCATTTCCAAACACAATCAAACGATCCCAACGACGGTTTACAGTAATTTCAACTTCCTCCAAAATATTTTTCAAAATATCTTCAGTTGTTCCTTCAGTCCCAAACCACAACATCACAATCGAAGTGTAAAATGTGTGGTGATGTGATAAACGATTTTCTTTCTTTAGTTTCGCATTCATTTGAGGATAAGAACTGAGTAAATCCCAATTAAATCTCTGTCTTCCAGTTTTGCTCGCAATTACACGAAATGTTACCGGTTTGTAATGCTTCCCTACTTCGAATTCTATTATTTCAGATATATTCATTTTACAATTTCCAAAACCCAAATGTACAATTATTACCAATACAAGTGGCACAAGACTCCATGTCTTTGTTACACACATCGTATCTGTGTTGAAGAAATAGGAAATATATTCTGGCTATCCCAAAGAAACGACAGATCACCAATGGCAAATATAAATAGACTTTCTTTTTCGGTTCTTCAGGTTTTTGTGAGTTGTATATTTAATTATAATCAACTTCGTCTGCTTTGTCATTATATTAGTACGGTGTAATTGTTGTTTTCCACGAATGTCATGTCTCATTTTCAAGAGCTTGCCTTTAATAATAGTTAAGGTTCAGGTTTGGGGTAAACCAAGGTTTCGCATGTTTTCAAAAGGTACAGATTGATTTTCCCTAAATCCGATGCTAAAGAACAGAACAAAAAGGGGGAATTTAGATTACCCGATAATTGAAGACTGTCGCTGAAAATGGGGTCTTCTACATAATAAAATTGTGATTTTGGGTAACTATAGGTCACCCTGGGTCTTCCGAATGTTTCCCCAAGATGTGTAAAGTGTTGGCATGAAATTCTCTTGGTATTAACAGGAGGGTAAAGTAAAAAGGCAGATTTTCCTCCAGTCAAATTTGATACAAGAGGCACTTTTAGGAAATTAAAATTTGGCATAATTAGTCGAAATAGGGTACTCACTCTTCTGCCAGGTTATTAGCATTAAGTAGATTTTCCAGTAGCTGATATTTAAATCCTTCTTTTTGGTTACCCATAAACGCAATTAGTTACTCATAAAAATCTGCTACCTGAAAACCTCCGATAACTGAAATAACCAGACATGAGAGTGAGTACCTTATTATTTCGACTAATGTAAAATTTTAATTCTTAAAGGGCCTTTTATTATCAAAGTTTACTATTAGAAAATCTTCATTTTTACATGACTCTCCTGATAAAACCTTAAACCTTGTGATAAAACCTCCCCTGAATGTCATGCCAACACCTTAGACTCCTTGGGGGAAACGGTCAAAAGACATCGGGTGACCTATAGTTACGCAAAATTACAATTTTAATTTGTAGATGACCCCATTTTCGGCGACAGTCTTCAATTGTACCTTGAAAATAGGACAAAGAAACAATAATAACCCTGGGATATTATTGCGTAAATACGGTATCAATAATCGTTAACAATTAGGTCGATAATAAAAGGAAAGTCCATGCCTGCATGAAAGCTAGAAAATTGAAAGACAAAAATGGTGTACAATTGATAATCTAGCAGAAACTAGTATATAATCTGATTACAGTCATTTTTGTCAAAATTATTCCCCTTTTGTTGAAAGGCTCTTTGAAAACGGGGTAAACGGTTACAAAATTTGAACACTGGTCCATTTAATAATTTAATTGTTCAGCCCACTAAAAATGTTTTACCTTGACCACGATCTAACCAGGCAGACAAGCAATTACGTATTCTGTAAAGATTTCATTTACTGTCTTTGAGAAATTTGTGCTTTTTAATCGTAGACCTAAAGCAGGAAAATTAATATTTATTACTAATCTGAGTTCATGGGGCAAGGTGGCGTAAAATTGATTCCTTTACGGAAGAAACAACGCATAGGAAAATGTAGACATCTCCATTGTATTATTAAACGAAGGAATAGTTCCATTTGATTGTATTTGTAATCGTAATCTATCTGCTTATAAATTATTTATCACCCTTTTCAGAGAAAATTTAATTTAGGTGGCCAAGTTGACATTAAAAATTTGTAAATGCTCAGTTTGCTTTCTCGGTAGATTCCAAGTTAGATTATTGCTCTACTTTTGCGGAACCGCGTTAAAAAATAAGGGAGTGTAGGTCGATTGGAAATACATGCCTTCAGTTCCTTGTTCTTCAACTTTCAATAAGGATCTTACTGTTGAGTGAAGCTTCCACTGCTATTTTGACACTAATGCATGCGATATTTACTAGAACTTCAGTTTCAATGCCATAGACATGTATCTTGGTTATACAAAAATAAAACCTTTGCCAAAATAGAGTTAGGCCATTAAAAAATCATGACTTTATTGGAAAATTGTAATGACGCTTAGAGTAGCTCCATTCTTTAGAGATATCAGGTCCAACGGTCAGGGCAGATAGATTGTAAACCGATTCCTAATTTAATAAATGCCAATTTTATTGGTAGCCAAACTAGATTCAACCAATGATACATCAGCCGGAGTTGCATTTAAAGGCCTGCTATAGTGTATGTACAAAGAAATTGAAAACCATTGATTTTAACTGTATCGTTCATTTAGTGCATTTGAAAGTTCAAAAACTAACATGGGCGTAAAGGAGGAATTGACATTTTATCGTTCTATTATATATATTTTTCTTTTTTATTATAATTTTTTTAGTACATCATAACATATACCTTTCGGCAAGTAAAAAATTAAACAATGCTGTGAAAATGTTTAATATTTTACGATCTACGATTTTGCGAACTCTTAAATCCCAGTAATGCTGCAGCGCCATAAAGAATCGCAGCAATGAAAGATAGTGCCTGTAGAATTAGAAATATTGCAATTATTTAAATTGAAGAACATAAAATCAAAAAATGATTTCATTGCGGAAAGTAATATGCAATCAGTTTGAAAAACTTCTTACCCCGGCAGCAATTTTTTCGTCATAATACTGTCCATCATTTCGGTGATATTCAAATCGAATTAGAATACGAGGAATAGAAATAGATTGAACTGCAGCTTTACGTAGACTATTTATTTGAACAGCAGAAACAATAACAAGTATTCCACCAATAAAAAGTAACACCGCAGCTCCAATATTGTACAAAGGAGTCTACAAAGCAAAGAAAATTAAATAGAACAACGATTGTATTTATTATATCCGTAATAATATATTTTGTACTTACCAATCTTTTTATGGCATCATTTCTCAGTAACAGTCCACCAATTAGTAATGCAACAGAGATTAGAAGGGTGATAACTGCGATGGCTATAAAAAGCTGCTCTAAAGCCAAACTGGGGCATGTTTCACCAAGAGCTTTTGCAGCTTGCTTGCAATCATCCTGATTTGCACTGCTGTTTAGCATCTGTTTGTTCCAACTCGACTCAAAATAAGCGTGCCAACCTACACCAACTATAATAATCCCTAAAACCTGAAAATATTTTTTTAAATTGTAATTAAAATAGCAAATTGCCATTTATGGACATTCTATGTATAGTAAATCTCACCACTATTGCGGCACTTGCAATTTTTGGAGCATCCATGTTCACTAATTGACTTTTATTAACTATTTTCGTTTATTTCTCAAATGCTAATAAGCACAATTAGACTGGGGAAAAGTATTATGACTGCTCCTCCTCAACTTTAAGATATATATACCAAAATTATCACAGCTGTCACATTACTCATATCGCAAAGGAAATGTATCAAGTAGTGGTAGAATACTCGTGAAACTTTCTGAATTTCAAGTGACAGAATGCTCTTGAAACGTTCCGAATAGTAATGACCTCAACACACTGATTAATAATGCTTTAGTCAAACATTGTAGTTATATTATTTATCTCATTATTAAATAGCGGAAGCTACTATATAAGAATGATCTGAACAATCTGTCTGTCCGTTTGTCCGTCTGTCTGTTGGCACTATAACTCATGAATGGTTTAATATAATTCGCTATTTGGGTGCCTAGGAAGATCCCCTGCGAAAATGGGTGTGATTGATCAATGGCAACTACTAAAAAATTGAATAATATAGAGCCTACAATTCCATGTATTATTAAAAGTGTTGTGTATGCATAACTTTGAGGTGCATTTTCAGCACTAAATTGAGGTGCATTTTCAGCACTAAATTGAGGTGAACTTTCTGCACCCAAAGTCCGTCTGTCTGACCGCTTGTCTTCATTTTGAGATAATGAACACTTTGCAATTGTGTTACTAAAAAATCTATTGTGTTGCTAAGGGCCAGAAGATGGTGTTAAATCTGTGTCGCTTCTGCTACTTCATTAAGTGCATTGGTTGAATGGTTTATTGTATTTTACGTACATCCAACGCAAATTCAAGCATTCATTTTAACAGTCCCAGCCAGGCGGTCATATATGACGAAAAACTAATATAGTCCCCAACGTGACGGGGGTCATATAAGCGTCCCAGGGGACTATTTTTAGGGACCCATTTATGATCCCCCGGGACACATATATGTCGTTTATTACTTGGGGGTAATATATATAAGGACTTCGGGGTAATATTTGAGTCCTTAAAAATCTGGGGGTCATATATGAGCTCTTGGGGATTATATGTAAGTTAAATGAGCGTCGATTGATGGGGTCTGGTCCCCAAATTCCCATACATGACCCCCGGGACTCATATATGACCCCCAGGAAGTTATATATGACTTCCAACATTTTCCAATGTTTAGCAAAATTCAACCCCAAGCAAGATCCTAGAGTTTGGAGCTAAAATCAATAGTGAGGAACTTTTCAGAGCTTCAATTCCATATTCCAAAAGTTTTTCGAAAATCGTCGACAAAATAAAAATGGGGGGTCATATATGAGAAATTAGGACTCATATAGGTCCCGGCGGGTCCCATGTATGAGTCCTTTACCCTATGTATGACCCCTTCCTATATATGAGTCCCGGGGGGTCACATATGACCGCCTGGCTGGGACTGTTTAAGTAAAGAAGTTCACAGTGGAGCGATAAGCTCCACTCCAGGACTCGTTCGTAGAAAATAGGCTTATTACACATTAGGTCGCATAAATTATTACCAAGATGTAGATTAATAAGTATCTGTGCTTAGTATGTAAATCACTTCTAATTCGTGTAAATTCGTAATATTAGGATTTATAGCGCATAAGGAAAAATGTATTTAGCCTGTACTGTTAAGTAAGCTGAATAAATAATAATAAGGATTAAGTCTAGGTTTTTCTTACCGAAAAATTGATTAATCTAACCATACGAATACTTTAGTTTCTAAGTAGTCGTATTGATTTGATGTCATATTACGTAGAATTGTAATTACTAATAATCTGTACGTCGTATAAAACATTTATTGATTAGCAAACCATTAAGAAGAAAAAGTAATGACTAATATAATGTCATTTCTTTCCTTACAAATCATATAAATATAACTCCTTCGATTGGAATAATTCCCGTCTGTGAATCTTTGAAGAAGTATTGACACACATTAAATAATTCCTTAATAATTTCTTATTTTTTAATTTATATATAAGCTGTCTCTGAAGCACACATATTCTTTTCCACAAAGGACACTTCTGATTACGATTTATGCCGTATGCTTCGATCCACATGATATTGGAAACCCAATACTAAAGCTGATAAGGAAAGAATATTTAAAGTACTTTTGTTTTGATAAGGATAATGTAGTTGTGACGAACTAATTAATTTCCCATATGTCATTCATTTAAATAACAACTATGATTAAACTGGTTTTTGTGTCGGAAGTTCGTTTCCTTAAGAGAATAATGGACTTTTACATAAAACAAAAAGATAAATCACCTTGCTTCAGGTTTGGGATGGTTGACGGAAAAGTCTTCAAAGCAACTTATTTTTAGAAATGCTTACGAAACCATTTAAAGGCCTGTTATAATATATCTTTAGTATTGACAGGATTTATGTACAAAGAAATTGAAAAACATCGATCAGTGAGATTCATTCAGTGCATTTGAAAGTTCAAACACTAACATGGATGTAAATGAGGAATTGAGATTTAATTTCTACTATTTATATATTTTTTTATTAAAATTTTTTATAATACATCAACATCTCGGCAAGTAAAAAATAAAACAATGTTGTGAAAATGTTTAATATTTTGACGGTTTTACGAACTCTTAAGTCCCAGTAATGCGGCAGCGCCATAAAGAATCGCAGCAATAAAACAAAGTGCCTGTAGAGTTAGAAATATTGTAATCATTAAAATTGAAGTACATAAAATCATAAAATGTTTACACTGCGGAAAGTAATATATAATCAGTTTCAAAAATATCTTACCCCGGCAGCAATCTTTTCGTCATAATACTGCCCATCATTTCTGTGATATTCAATTGGAAGAGGAATAGCTTCAACTGCAGCTTTGCCTAGACTATTTATTTGAGCAGCAGAAACAATGACAAGTATTCCACCAATAAAAAGTAACACTGCTGCTCCGATATTGTAAAAATTAGCCTACAGAGGCAAAAAAAGATTAAATAGAACTATGATTGTATCCATTATATCCGTAATAATATATTTTGTACTTACAAATCTTTTTATGGCATCATTTTTCATTATCAGTCCACCAATAAGAAATGCAGCAGAGATTAGAAGGGTGATAACTGAGATGGCTATAAAAACCTGCTCTAAAGCCAAACTGGGACATGTTTTACCAAGAAGTTTTGCAGTTCGCTTGCAAGCATCCCGATTTGCACTGCTTTCTTGCATATCTTTGTTCCAACTCGACGCAAAGTAAGCGTGTCCACCGACACCTACAATAATAAGTCCTAAAAGCTGAAAATAATTTCAAAAAATTGTAATTGCCTTAAATTTCCAATTTATTGACATTCTAAATATATTTAAAGTAAATCAGTCTTACCACTGTGGCGGCACTTGCAATTTTTGGAGCGTCCATGTTCACTAATAGACTTTTATTAACTGTCACAATTATTTTTGTTTATTTCTCAATGCTAATAAGCACAAAGAGACTGAGAAAAAGTTTAATTATGACTGCCTCTCCTCAACTTTCAGGTATGTATTATATACCAAAATTATCACAGCTGTCGCATTACTCATGTCGCAAAGGAGATATTTCATTGACACAGAATGCTCTTGAAACGTTCCGAATAGTAATGACCTCAACACACTGCTTAATAAAGCTTTAATCATACATTGTAGTTCTATGATTCATTGCATTATATTATTTTACGTATTTTCTACACAATTCAAGCATTTATTTTAAGTAAGTTCACAGGGCACTTCTGATTACGATTTATGCCGTATGCTTTTACTTGATATTGAAAAGCCAATAACGCTTATAAGGAAAGAATGTTTAAGGTACTTATGTTTTGATAATGTAATTGTGACGAATGAATTAATTTCCCATATGTCATTGATTTATATAAAAACTATGCTTTATCTGATTTTTGTGTCCGAAGTTTGTTTCGTTAAGAGAATAATGGATAACTTACATAAAACAAAATAGATAAATCAATTTGTTTCAAGTTTGTGATGTTTGACAAATACGTCCTCAAATCGACTTATTTTTAGAAATGCTTACGAAACCATGTTTCAGGATTTGGGTGATTCATTTCTTTTGCACTGTGCACATTAACAATTATTACGTATATTCACATTCGTCACATTTTCCCATTAAATTACTTACATTTGTAGAATATGCGTACACATTTGAACAATGATCAAATCATGCATGATAACAATGATAAGTTAATATTGATAAGTTAACTATTGTGGATGCACGTTCAAAGGGATGCGATACAGGATTGGGTGTTCCGGTACTCGTGCAGCGAGCTTTTATTCCGTACTGGCAAGTAATTATTATCTTTGGTTGTTTAATTAAAATGCTACACTCATAATGAAATTAATCCCAATTAATTATTAAATAAAGTTCTAAGTTGTGTATTGTGCTACTCGTTATTACACACATAGCTTATAATTGAGAAAAATGTAGTATAAATAACATATTTTATTGCATGCAAATCTGCTGTGCTGAAGTTATAGTTATACAAGCTTTAAGCTCTATACTAGGTATACAGGAATGCGCATAAGTCAGAACTGAAAACTGTAAGGATACATCCTTACAGTTTTTACATAATTTTCTAGTTTTAACAAAGTCGACTCACAGAACAGTAGGGTCGATTCAGTTACCTCTTCTGAAATCGGCATCATAACTTTTGGATAATTTTAAAGTATTGTACGAAGATCAGGTTATGAAAATGCAACACGTCACAATATTAGTTCGTAATAAATATATTGCATTCATACGTGTTTAAAATTTTACCATGCGGTATGTCTCATCGAAATAATAGCCAGAAAGTATACATTTCACGTACATTTTGAATGAATACAGTTATTAATTCATGGAGTTTTTCAAGTGCAAAAACAGCACAAGGAATAATGAAGAGATATCCAAGTAGATAGAAAAATGCACCGATTTTCATATCTAAGCTAACACTCTTAAATTCCTGCTGAGCGTCTATTTCTTTTATTGCTAATACCAAAGGCCTGAAATATTTAAAACGCCGCCAAATGTCAAGAAGTCCCATTTCATCAAATTCATGGACAGCATTCTGGAGTTCATGTTTGAAACAACCATAAAACATCCATCCATCGTTTCGACCTCTTGCATACTCGATTGTTTTTTCACATTTCAATGCAGGAAGCCTTAGTTGAAATTCGATCAAATGTGCATCAGATAACTCGCTGTTCAAACTCACAAATAGTTTTAATTTAGGTTTAGACAAACATGTTTTGGATATTTCGGTATATGTCTGTAATGAGTTAGGTTTATCTGTATCATAAAAATAAACGCTAACGTTTTCTTTATCAATAACCCCGTACTGCACGAAAAAAGGATGCACACTATCATAGCTATCACGTTTGGAAGTTTGCGTTACCTTTCCAATGATGAAAACTATTTTATATTCATTTTGAATTAGTTCACGGAAATTTCTCATTATGTGTTTGTCCATCGGAGCAATAACTTCTGTTGTGATGTAACTTTCGTATTGTGTTAAAAGAATGTTCAAAAATAAAGACAAAATTCCATACAAAAAGAGTTTCCTTTGGTTGTGGTCTTGACGGAGAAGAATTGCAGCAAGGGAAACAAAGTAATTACAGACATTTTCAAATGGTTTTTGGTTTTTTGCAAAACGAAATATTAGTGCATTGGCTAAAAACCCAGTTATTAGCAAGAGAAACCATGTACTAATGTCCATTACTTCAATCCAGACGGATAATGACTTTTCCTTGTACGTTTCTTTACTTAAACAGTACAAAAATTGTTCTGTCTGAAGACGTGAAATATAAATAATTTTTTCCTGTTCGTATTTGAAAAAATTTACATAACTGTATTCTGAATGCACGTAGCTACAAGATGGATTCACCATGAAGTTCCCAGTATAGACAGCAGTGAAGTTCAAATATTCAGATATGGCTTCGAAGAGAGGTGACTGAACATCATAAAGGCATTCACTAAGTATTCCTCTACTAATGAGCAAGTACGGTGACAAAGCACACTGAGGTCTCCTCTCGTGTTTATTGTTTTGTATGTTCCAATCTATAGTGGCAATACGTATTTTGTGAAGATTACTATGCAAACCTTTTCTTGTAATTCCCCTCGGCGGATTTTCCAATGTTTTAATATTAATTCTTGAAAACTCTTTTGTGAATAGGGACACTGTTAATATTTCAACATCACTCTGAGAATTTTTGAAGACCATAAAATAAACTGCAGTTTTCCATTGCAATTTATCCAAGAAATTCTCTTTAAATTTATTAAAATACTTCTGTCTGCTAATTATTAGATAGTTATCGTTTGGTCCATCGATTTCTCTGCGAAAAAGTGTACGAAAATATGGAATTAATTGAATTCTACGCTCTGGTGGCTCCACGACTACAACTAGACTACAAAGTGTATTTGACAATGACGTAGGGTATAAAGTAGTTGATGTAAAAACCCATTTCAAGTGATTAAGGGTTGTCATAAAAAATAATGTTCGAGGTGAGAATTCAAGTTTTTCAAAAATGTCGTCATTAAAATTACTTCGAAACAAAACAACATCCAAATCACAGTTAGAAAATGGTGCAAATAGACTTTTACTGTTTGTACAAAATATGAAAAAAGAAAGCAGAATCGGTACAACTTGTTTAAGATTTGAAATCATAACTGCAGTTTTCTAATATACAAGATTTAATTTCAAATTTAACAAATGCTGATAATATTATAGTAATGTTCACCCTTTTCGAAATCAAACACTACAAAAGAGAGAAATCGAACCAGTCGTCTTTTCTCTGAAATACAGATTTGGAATAAACTTTAATGCAATGTATACAGGATTTCAGGTTCAAAACCGCATGCCAGGTACAAGGCCTTGGACCATTACCTATGATATGTCGCCCAAGATAGCTCATTTTTATAGTCCTACAAAGGTAGACTGGTAGTGAATATCCAAAATAATCCAAATTCACTTTTCTTCGCTTTGGCAGTTATTTCGCAATTTTATTTTAGCTTGGCCTTTACCTACAAAGGTTTGGCTCTCAATCCTCAGATTTTAGCCAATTTGAAAAGAGTTAAATTTTTAAGATTTTTTTTCCTTTTAATATTAGTTTACCTGTAAACAAAGTATTTATCTTGGGTGTAATAACTTAGACATGTTATTTGCTTAATTAATTTATACTAATGGAAATATACTTAGAATCCATAAGGTACGATTGAAAAATTTGTCCAGCCCATATCCTTCACACAAGTATTAGCCTTGAAGTAGCTATCGCTTGTTCTTAATAAGGTAGAACTTTCTTAGCACACGATTAAAAAATTCATGACTTCATTGGAAACGTTTAATGATACTTTAGTGAACATCGTGCAAGTAAAATATTCTCGTCTTTATTGCGTAGTTTCTTCAGCCGGAGAAAACGTCCTAGCCTAACAAAAAACTTATTAATACAGTTCATATCTTATGGAGAATCAGCCCGTTAATATTGATTAGCTCAACATTGATTTACATTGACTTTACCATAATTATCGATCGTATTTATGTCGAAAAAAATCTGCAAGGCATTTCATCATCATTACATCAATGATGTTTGTTAATTGTTACCTTATGATATCATCGTATGGTCTGGTGTTTAGAGTTATGTACATTTGTACATAATTCGAATTAGATTTCGATTTTTTTGAAATTAATAGTTCGGTAAAATATCTGACCGGTTATCAGAAGTTCTGAACACGAATATCTACGATTACCACTATGTTTTTTAATATTATTAGTATTAAAGTTCAATTTCTCATCTAAATAATACCCAGAAATGATAAATTTCGCGTGCGTTTTGAAAGAGTAAAGTCAATGTTTCAAGTCCAAAAACAACAAAAGGAATAATGATTAGATATCCAAGTAGATGAAAAAATGCGCCGATTTTCATATCAAAGCTAACGCTTTTAAATTCCTGTTGAGCTTGCTGTTCTTTGAATCTCAATACTCGAGGGGTGAAACTTCTAATTCTTCTCCAAAGATCGAGTAGTCCCATTTCATTGAATTGTTGAACCACAGTTAGAAGTTGGTGCCTAAAACACCCAAAAAACATCCATGCTAGGGATTGATGGACTGCACTTTCTATTGCTTTTGAACATTTCAATAATGGAAGAACATTTTGAAAATGAATGAGACGATAATCAGAATATGTACTTTGTACATACACAAAGAGCTTAAGTTTCGTATCGGCTAAGCACGTTCTGTACATCATTACAATAGAAGACTTAGCGTTAGGTTTATCTGTATCATTATAATGAATGCTAGAGTTTTCTTTGTCCGTAATGCCGTACTGCGTAAAAAAAGGATGCACAATATCATAACCAGCACTTCTGGAATTTTGAGTTATCTTTCCAATGAAGGAAACTATTTTATAATCATTTAGAATTAGTTCTCTGAAATCGCTCATTATTTTCTTGTCCACAGGAGCAATAACTTCCGTTGTGATGTAAGTTTCATACTGAGTTAAAACAATATTTAGCATCAAACATAAAATTCCATACAAAAGTAGTTTCTTTTGGTTGTGATCTTGACGGAGAAGAATTGCAACAAGAGAAACAAAGTAGTTACTAACATTTTCAAATAGTTTTTGGCTTTTTGCAAAACGAAATATTAGTGCATTGGCTAAAAAGCCAGTTATTAGCAGGACTAGCCAGGTACTATTGTCCATTACTTCTATCCAGATCGATAATGACTTTTCCATGTAAATATCTTTATGTAAACAGTACAAAAAATGTGATTCCCCAGGGAATGACACATAAATAATCTTGTTCTTATCGTAATAGAACAAATTGATATAAAAGTCTTCTGGATGCACGTAGCTACAAAATCGAATCCCACGGAAATAATTACCTTTGTAGACAGCAGTGAAGTTCAAGTATTCAGCCATTAATTCGAAGAGTGGCGACTGCACAACTCCATTAAGGCAGTTTCTAAGATCTCCTCTACTAATGAGGTCGTACGGTGACGAAGCACACTCAGGTCTCTTCTCATAGTATCTACTGTCTCTTATACGCCAATCTGTAGCAGCAATATTTAGTTTGTGAAGATTTCTATGCACCCATTTTCTTATTTTAATATTTTTACGCACAGCTTCTCCCTTAATATCAATCTTCACAAACTCTGTTGTGAATAATGACACTGTTAACATTTCTATGTCCCTAGAACTGATGACCATAAAATATACAGGAGTCGTCCATCCCAATTCTTCCACGAAGTTGGTTTTCATTTTATCAAAGTATTTCCTTGTGCTAATTATTAAAAACTTGTCGGTTGGCCTATCTCTTGCTCTGCGAAATAGGGTAGGAAGTTCGGCAATTTACTCAATTCTACGCCCTGGTGGTTCCACTACGACCACAATGTTACATTGCGCATTCGACAATGCAGATGGGTGTAAATATTCTCTTCTAACAATCCATTTGATATAATTTACAGTTGTAAGGGAAAATATTATTCGAGGTAAAAGTTCAAATTTTTGAAAAACATTATCGTTCAAAATACTTTGAAATAAAACAATGTCCAAATCACAATTGGAAAGGGATGGCAATAGAATTTGACAATCGCCAATGATAAAGAAACAAGAAAGTAGAAAAACCGCAGAATGCTTACTATTTTGAAACATAACGTTTTCTAATGTAAGAGCAATTTATGAATTTTAGTAGAACGCTGTCAATTTTAAGATTTCTATCTTCTTAGTTATCAAATCGTCCTCAACCACGACGAACTAAAATGACTCATCCTGCCATGTGAAAGTTAAGTATTGACTTTCTCTACAGAACTTCAGTTTTAAAGCTGTATATATGTAGCATGGTTACGAGACCAAAACAAATGCTGCAAATGATACTCAAGCCGACACGCTATTTACTTAAAGCGTACAAATAGTTAAGAGTATATGAAACAATTGAAGGCTATATAAGATTTAAGTTAAACATAATAATTTGGCTTATTACAAATGCTATACCGTGTTTTTGTAACTATTATACTTTATTAGGTTCTAAAAAATCTAAAATTAGATGTATAGAAGCATATATTATAGATGTCAAATATTATTGTAACTTTTAGCGGATGCAGTGGTTTAAATAATGTCATTTAAATCATTTTCACATAATTATATTCAACTGTACGTAAAATCAACGAAAACATTAAAATTTTAAAATACAATACACAAATTTATTTATTTCTTGTAAAGAATACAGGAAATTTCACACTTTGTGAATTGATTTGAGAATACGATCAAAAGACATTTGCCTTTTCTTCTTTTCAGTTAAGTTTGTTGATAAGAAAAGGATAATACTCTAAAGTAACACAACAGTGGCAAAAATATTTAGTATTTGCACAAAAACGAGGTACAGAACCAATGTAAAAAATGAAAAAAATTGTTACTTTGTAATTTAATTTTCTTTCCTTTTAAATCGACTTTTTAATTCTTAGCTTAAATTATTACGAATTACTCTATTCATAAAAAGATCGATCAAGTAAATTCTGAAATTAAAATTGAACCTTCACGTGAGTGATGTTAAGAGACCATAAAGTATGTTATGGTACCTTACCTGCCTGTCGTACAACTTCTATTGTTCATAATAATGTTTGCTTTTTATGACTGTGTACATATATTCCACAAAATCATACTTACATGTTCAATCTTCTGTTTTTTATGATAATGTATGTGCTAATTAAATTACATCATATATATTTTATAGCATAATTTTTCCTCATTGTCATAACTATTTTCATTAAATTAAAAGACAGACACACCCATCTTTAAATGCTTCGGGAGAAGTTATCATGCAATTTGGTTGGAAAACCTCGATCTGGGGAGACCATGATCGACATTTTCACCTCTATCTATTAGAATAGAATTAATTTCAGTAGACATTTGTTGCAACTGAAACAAAAGAATAAAGGATAGCAAAGAGGCGATTAAACATTAAAGATTTGAAAAACATGAAGATTTTCATATTTTGCACATTCCTTACAATTTGGCAAAATTGTGGGAAATGTGGTCTTTTAAACAAGGTTTCACTGTAATATCTACGGTGTACTGAAACTCAGTATACCGTAAACTCAGTATCTCTGGATCGAATTCTACCATATAAACCATTATTATTGCTACTAAATTTCAGGTCCAGTGATTAATTAATACAGTGAGAGATAATCTACTTGTCACGTAAGGTTAATAGACTAATACATTTGATATTCAACCATATATGTCCCCCTGTGTGTCAAATGTGTCTGCCACATTTGACACACACACACAGACACATTTGACATTCGAATGAAAGAACATGAAAGATGACCACTTTTGATTAGCAAATTAAATTACCGATGAAAATTGAATATTCCTTCTCATCTTTCAGTATTACGTTATGTTACTACTATTATATTATTCATCCGAGTCAATTTTGCATAGAATTACCATTCGAATGAAAGAACACGAGCGCTTTTGCTTCACAAACTAATTATTAAAGAAAGTTGCATTTCCATATAATTTTTCAGACACGCTTCATCATTCATTACTATCGTAGGTGAGGAACATGAGTCTTGTTTTGTAAACACAATTTTAAGGAGAAATTTTTGCAGAACGGTACGTTTCAAGTAACTGATATATTTAATTCTATTACTAACGTTTATTATACAAATTAATTATTGAGCTCCATATCTAAGAAATTACTTTGTTAACAAGTTAAACGTGAAACCGGTAAATAATTACTCTAAAATGCACCAACAAAGGATTCTTTCGAAGGATTTACTGACAAATAATCCTATCTCTAAATTATTTACTAAACATTTTGATGCCAATACCGAAATAACTGACGAATTTGAAGTCAAATCAGATGAGTTTAAACTATTCATAATCTTTTTTAATATTACATATTATTTACTTATCCAATGCCTTCAATGCCTTCTTAATTCACTTGACTTGATGTCACTTTTTTCAATGCACAATGTATAACTTCGAGGCGCAGCTTATTTTAAATATACATGTGATTAAGAAATTTACTAATTGCAATGAATTTACACGTATTTTTTCAAAGTTAATGAATTATGAGAGATCTAAACATAATATTGTGGCTAGAAGATTAGATTGTATAAACAGTAGATTCGATTCTTAAAACTCCATTAAATTTTTTCTCAATACTCTAGTGTTCCTAAATTTTCATCTTTAAATTTTTCCAGTGCCAAAAGAATGTCATTTTCTTACAGAGAAAAATCCAACTTTTATATATTTTTTGAAAAACTTTCTAAATATTCACAAGAAATGTCTCTAAGAACGAAAACGGGCTATATTCATCTCTTAATTACAATCAGTTTGAGAATGCACTTTTAATAACTATGCAATGAATATTGTGCGATTCCATCCATGTTCGCATAATTTGCATTCATGTTCATTTGCAATTATTTTCTATTTTCTATTAGCAAATGAAAGTCTGGAAACAGATAGATGATGTAAAGTAAATCGTATAACATAATTAACCAAAATAATCCTGCGAACCAACTTTTCCTCCGTAAAATTGTAGAATTAGAAAGAGGTATGTTCCATATAAGCTCAGCAACTGGTGAACAACAAAATGTTAATTAGAAATAAGAAATAATACTTTTCCCCGTTAAATGTATTTTTATCAAAAGTGGAACACGGAATCTGGATTTACACCAAACATAACCTCAAATGCAATTTCGAAAAATAATTTTAGAAGTCAATTGTTTTAAATGAATTTGATTAAGAAATTAATTTTTTATGTCTACAGAGCTTATAATACTGTATGTATATCAATTCAAAAACTATAACCGAATGTTATCACATCTGCAACATTAGCTTTATTGGTTGTTTATTAGTTTCAAGTGTGGCAAAAAATAAATTTGAAATGTTTGAAAAAGTTAGATTAGAAATGCGTTCTAATTATGCTATAGTTGATATTTTCTAATTCATTTTAGAATTGTCACTTTTTAATTTATCGTATTCCCTTTTGCTTCTGAAAAATTTAAAACGAGTAAAGTATTTTCTAACCATTCCAATAAACCCGTAGGTTATGGTAAATAATGGGCCACAACCGAGTCCAATTTGCGCTGTCGACAATGCCGACTTTAGGTTCTTATAAATTTGTTTCCATTTATGTTCTCTCTCTTGAAATTCATTTTCCACAGCAGATATTTTCTTGGATTGGAACTTAAATAGCCATTCTTTTAAATAATTCATCTTTAAATGGAAAAAACACAAGTGTAAATATTACATTATTTTGACACAACGTAACAAGATGTTTATATTGTACTTGTAAGATTGAAATGAACGTTCTCTAAATGACACGTTCCGTTATAGCAACCGTTTTACCTTGGCGTTTGCTTCCGCTGCTATCAGCAAGAATATAAGGTTTTTCAAGTGAATAAGTGTAAAGATTTTCATAAATGTGCTACTAGCAATAGCATCCCAAAAATCGAATATGTGGTAAACAAAGAAGCACATGTAATTGATGATATTGAAAAGGATCAACATTCCGAAATAGTCAGTAATCATTTTTGTGAATTTCCTTGTATATTCGTATCTCTCGTGAACCTAGAATATACACAGTTACATTTGCTGAATTATGTTCTTTATACAATCACTCAAACATTAATCGCGAATTTGATATTTCTGCACAGTTTTGTTGCAGTGAAATCTAAACGGAAATATTTAGGAATAACTTATAATGTCTTTAATTTTATGCTACAAACCTTTGCTATATCTTCATTTTTACACTGCAAACATTTGTAGAAGTTAGTGCAACTTTGGTAAACAGCAATAGTAGCTGTAAAAATGGCCAAGGAGAAGATGGCAACACAGAGTTCGGAATACACACAAAAAACGGAAAATATATTAACCACAATTTTCCATTGCGGACTCAAATCTTCGAACGCGATGAAAGGTTTGTCTGGTCCTAATAGTCTGCGGTAAACAACCTGAAAGTAGGTATTATATATAGCTTTCGAGAAACCCTCTAACTTCGCAGAATCGTTAACACCGTATCCATATCCGCTAATTGGGTGTATGATCCATGTCAGAGTAATAGTGGCCACAAAGATTAATTTCTTCCAAGACTTCTGTTTCAAAATATGTTAATATTAAGTTTGCGTACATTTATCCCTAAACAAGATTTCAAAACTTTTCCTAATCGTACTAAGGCATTAAAAATTATACATTGCTGCACGGTTTTTTCTTTTGACAGAAACTCAAAATTTCATCCATGGCCCTTTTCTTTGTCCAAAACGTGTAAAATGACGAAAGGTATAGCAGACGTTCAGAAAAGACTGAAATCACAGCAAACAGGTGTTGTGGTTTTGCAATGACATCGCGGCTAAATGGATTGAATGTTACAATGGTATAAGCCATAACCAATCCGTTGACAATAAAGGTCAGAACCTGTACAAAAATTATTTTAATATTTAACGCACTTTAACATTTAATGTGGTCCAATCTTATATTTGTATGTAAATTTCTATGCTCTTATATATATGAAATGAATAACAGTATTAAGAAAAATTAATAAATGATTGTTCAGCAATAAAATTTACCTGTTGTAACTTGTTTGTGTGGACTTTATAAACTCCGTCCTTATTTCGTCTGATACAAAATGGGGTAATAAGTAAATAATACGTAATATTAAAAAAGATTATGAATAGTTGATACTCGTCTGATTTGACTTCAAATTCGTCCGTTATTTCGATATTGGCAGCAAAATGTTTAGTAAATAATTTAGAGATAGGATTATTTGTCAGTAAATCCTTCGAAAAAATCCTTTGTTGGTGCATTTTAGAGTAATTATTTTCCGGTTTCACGCTTAACAAAGTAATTCCTAAGATATGGAGCTCAGTAATTAATTTCTATAATGAACGTTAGTAATAGAATTAAATATATCAGTTACTTGAAACGTACCGTTCTGGAAAGATTTCTCCTAAAATTCTGTTTACATATCAAGACTAATGTTCCTCACCTGCGATAGTAATGAATGACGAAGCGTGTCTGTGATGCGACTTTCATTATTAAGAGGAGCATCAGCGAACTCTTTATAGGAATGAAGGATCTGTCTGGATGTCTGTGCGTGTGTTCGCGAAACGCTACTTTATAGTAATGTCCGATCTGTCTGTCTGTGTGTTCGAGCATGTTACACATCGACTTTCGTACTGTCTTTCTCGACCTTCCTACCGTCTCGACCTTCCTACCGTCTCGACCTTCCTACCGTCTCTCTTGATTTTAGCACTGTCTTTCTCGGTTTTCCTATTGTCCTTTTAACGAGTTTATCACAAAAGTATACTTTTGTGTCCGTCCATAACCGCTATTTTTTTATGCGTTTACAATAGTTTTTTCACTATGCATGCAGTGCAGGAATACCACTCTCTTACACAAAGCAATGCGCGTTGTTCTATAGTTCTATTTGCTGACCACACACCACTCCACAAAATCGGCGGTTGACGACAAATCAAAATCTCCTACATACTAATATTGTTTTTTTCGGTTTTCATGCTGTTTTTTATCGGTTTTCATGCTGTTTTTTATCGGTTTTCATGCTGTTTTTTCTCGGTTTTCATGCTGTTTTCTCAATGTCTATGCTCCTCTTCATTACGTGCTGTTTTAACAGGTTTATTAATTAAGTGAAGCAAAAGCGCTCGCGTTCTTTCATTCGAATGGTAATTCGATGCAGAGTTGACTCGGGTGCATAATATAATAGTAGTAACATAACGTAATACTGAAAGATGAGAAGGAAAATGCAATTTTCATCGGTAATTTAATTTGCTAATTAAAAGTGGTCATCTTTCATGTTTTTTCATTCGAATGTCAGTTGCAGACACATTTCACACAGGGGAACATATATGGTTGAATATCAAATGTATTAGTCTATTAACCTTACGTGACAAGTAGATTATGTCTCACTGTAGTAATTAATCCATGACCTGAAATGTAGTAGCAATAATAATGGTTTATGTGGTAGAATTCGATCCAGAGATACTATGTAAGTAAGTACACTGTGTAAATAAACTAAGGTGGCCCCCTGTACGTTACATAGAAATGTCTAGTTTGGTCAAAATCAGAAAAACCTCACTTCAAATATGTGGGCCATTTCATTTTTAAATTATGACAATTATAAGAGCTGCGTCATATTAACTGCTGCAACTTAGAAATCAAATGGCTCACATACTTCAAGTGAGGTTTTCCTGATTCATCAGTAATTTTTGAATTAAGCCAGTTGGGATACTATGCCCTATTAGCTTGTCTTCTATGAAATTGACCACAGAAACCAAAATTCAGTACAAGTTTTAATATTTGCTTAGTCATTTTTGAAATTGCCTGATTTGTCGATTTACCGCTAACATAATATATATATGTTTGGAGAAGAAAGAGCCCTAATTGAAATAAACCTTAATTTAAATATGATTACCTGCTACATTTAATCCATTTTTTAAAGCCAACCCGCTGCGAGAACATAAACGTACGTAAGTACCCTCAGGACACTTTATGGCAATGTCTGTGAGAATTTTATAACAGATTTTACTGTTGCCACGGTTTGATCATGTGCACTAAATATCATTAGTAAAAAAAATATTCATTGCAGCAATTTACTAAGACTTACCTATTTAAACAAGTCAAACCCAGCAGCATGATTAGATTTCGTAATAGGAGCTTGCCCATCAGTTGATAGCTTAACGAACAAAAGCTGGGATGAGATTTTTGTAAAAGGTACTCAGACGAAAATCGATTAATTTATATACTTCTAAATCTAATAAAATTTGAATCACTTCTTATGTATGTAATTGTAAATTAAATTCCTTTACGGAAAGTGGCTATAGGAATAATGACGTTGTACACACCATTCCGAGAGAGAATGTGTATTCTAAACATGTAATTAAAAGGAATTTAGACACATTAAAAGCAATAGAATTTTAATATGCTAAATCGTGTGAATGGTGTATAAAAATATTTATTTGCGAAAGGAGACTTTAGACACCTTGGAATATATAAATTTTGTGGCATTGTTTTTTTACCTTTGGGACACTCGACGCGAGCAAATGCGAGTGTCGAAGGTCCCAGAAGTGGAAAGCGTCTCAGAGATGGACTTCGTGCCAAAGGGCAAAAAACAATCATTGTGTACTATCCCCGGTTCATCTGGTACAGGGAGCCACCTTAGTTTATTTACACAGTGTACTTACTTACATAGTATCTCTGGATCGAATTCTACCATATAAACCATTATTATTGCTACTACATTTCAGGTCATGGATTAATTAATACAGTGAGACATAATCTACTTGTCACGTAAGGTTAATAGACTAATACATTTGATATTCAACCATATATGTTCCCCTGTGTGAAATGTGTCTGCAACTGACATTCGAATGAAAAAACATGAAAGATGACCACTTTTGATTAGCAAATTAAATTACCGATGAAAATTGCATTTTCCTTCTCATCTTTCAGTATTAGGTTATGTTACCACTATTATATTATGCATCCGAGTCAACTCTACAGAGAATTACCATTCGAATGAAAAATAATTATTAATGAAATTAATAATTATTAATGAAAGTTGCATTTCCATCTCATCTTTCAGACACGCTTCATCATTCATCACTATCGCAGGTGAGGAACATTAGTCTTGATATGTAAACAGAATTTTATTTTTAGGAGAAATCTTTCCCGAACGGTACGTTTCAACTAATTGATATATTTAATTCTATTACTAAAGTTTTTTATACACATTAATTACTGAGCTCCATATCTAAGAGATTACTTTGTTAAACGGGAAACCGGAAAATAATTACTCTAAAATGCACCAACAAAGGATTCCTTCGAAGGATTTACTGACAAATAATCCTATCTCTAAATTATTTACTAAACATTTTGCTGCCAATATCGAAATAACGGACGAATTTGAAGTCAAATCAGACGAGTATCAACTATTTATAATCTTTTTTAATATTACGTATTATTTACTTATTACCCCATTTTGTATCAGACGAAATAAGGACGGAGTTTATAAAGTCCACACAAACAAGTTACAACAGGTAAATTTTATTGCTGAACAATCATTTATTAATTTGTCTTAATACTATTATTCAAATATATAAGAGCGTAGAAATTTAAATACAAATGTAAGGTTGGACCAAACTAAATGTTAAAGTGCGTTTAATATTAAAATAATTTTTGCACAGGTTCTGACCTTTATTGTTAACGGATTGGTTATGGTTTTTGCCATTGTAACATTCAATCCATTTAGCCGCGATGTCATTGCAAAACCACAACACCTGTTTGCTGTGATTTCAGTCTTTTCTGAACGTCTGCTATACCTTTCGTCATTTTACACGTTTTGGACAAAGAAAAGGGCCATGGATGAAATTTTGAGTTTCTGTCAAAAGAAAAAACCGTGCAGCAATGTATAATTTTTAATGCCTTAGTACGATTAGGAAAAGTTTTGAAATCTTGTTTAGGGATAAATGTACGCAAACTTAATATTAACATATTTTGAAACAGAAGTCTTGGAAGAAATTAATCTTTGTGGCCACTATTACTCTGACATGGATCATACACACACTTAGCAGTTATGGACATGATTTTAGCTCTGCTCCTACGTTTGATGATTACTCGAAAGCTGTGTATAATACCTACTTTCAGGTTGTTTACCGCAGACTATTAGGACCAGACAAACCTTTCATCGCGTTCAAAGATTTGACTCCGCAATGGAAAATTGTGGTTAATATATTTTCCGTTTTTAATGTCTATTCTGGATTCTGTGTTGCTGTCTTCTCCTTGGCCGTTTTTACAGCTGCTATTGCTGTTTACCAAAGTTGCAATAATTTCTACAAATGTTTGCAGTGTAAAAATGAAGATATAGCAAAGGTTTGTAGCATAAAATTAAAGACACTTTAATTAATCCTAAATATTTCCGTTTAGATTTCACTGCAACAAAACTGTGCAGAAATATCGAATTCGCGATTAATGTTTGAGTGATTGTATAAAGAACATAATTCAGCAAATGTAATTGTTTATATTCTAGGTTCACGAGAGATACGAATATACAAGGGAATTCACAAAAATGATTACTGACTATTTCGGAATGTTGATCCTTTTCAATATCATCAATTACATGTGCTTCTATGTTTACCACATATTCGATATTTGGGATGTTATTGTTAGCAGCACATTTATGAAAGTCTTTACACTTATTCACTTGAAAAACCTTATATTCTTGCTAATCGCAGCGGAAGCAAACGCCAAGGTAAAACGGATGCTAGAACGGAACGTGTCATTTAGAGAACGTTCATTTCAATCTTACAAGTACAATAAACATCTTGTTACGTTGTGTCAAAATAATGTAATATTTACACTTGTGTTTTTTCCATTTAAAGATGAATTATTTAAAAGAATGGCTATTTGAGTTGCATTCCAAGAAAATATCTGCTATGGAAAATGAATTTCAAGAGAGAGAACATAAATGCAAACAAATTTATAAGAACCTAAAGTGGGGATCGTCAACAACGCAAATTGGAATGGGTTTTGGCTCATTATTTATCATAACCTACGGGTTTATTGGAATGGTTAGAAAATACTTTACTCGTTTAAAATTTTTGAGAAGCAAAAGGGAATACGATAAATTAAAAAGTGGCAATTCTAAAATGAATTGGAAAATATCAAGTAGAGCATAATTAGAACGCATTTCTAATCTAACTTTTTCAAACATTTCAAATTTATTTTTTGCCACACTTGAAACTTTCAACCAATAAAGCTAATGTTGCAGATGTGATAACATTCGGTTATAGTTCTAGAATTGATATGCATACAGTATTACAAGCTCTGTAGACGTAAAAAAATAATTTCTTAATCAAATTCATTTAAAAAAATTGACTTCCAAAATTATTTTTCGAAATTGCATTTGAGATTATGTTTGGTGTAAATCCAGATTCCGTGTTCCACTTTTCCTAAAAATAATTTTAACGGGGAAAAGTGTTATTTCTAATTAATATTTTGTTGTTCACCAGTTGCTGAGCTTATATGGAACATACCTCTTTCTAATTCTACAATTTTACGGAGGAAAAGTTGGTTTGCAGAATTATCTTGGATAATTATATTATACATCATCTATCCGTTTCCAGACTTTCATTTGCTAATGGCAAATAGAAAATAATTGCAAATGCACATGAATGCAAATTATGAGAACATGGATGGAATCGCACAATATTCATTGCGTAGACTGTAGTTATTAAAAGTGCATTCTCAAACTGATTGTAATTAAGAGATCAATATAGCCCGTATATAAAAGTTGAATTTTCCTCATTAAGAAAATGACATTCTTTTTGCACTGGAAAAATTTGAAGATACAAATTTAGAAACTGCACAGTGCAGAGTACTGAGAAAATAATGGAGTTCAAAGAATCGAATTCGGGTGCTCTACTGTTTACCGGATAGAGATCTGCACCTACTCTCTACTTCTCCATTCGAAATCTATCGAAAATCTAATACAATCTAATCTAATCTTCTAGCCACAATATTATATGTTTAGATCTCTCATAATTCATTAACTTTGAAAAATTGCGTGTAAATTCATTTCAATTAGTAAATTTCTCAATCACACATTTATGTTTAAAATAAGCTGCGCCTCGAAGTTATACATTGTGCATTGAAAAAAATAACATCAAGTGAATTAAGAAGGCATTGAATTACAGTAAACTTCATTAAAGTAAACTCCCAAGGATGGAACACATTGTGCAAATCACAGTTTCAATGATTTACTTGTGGTTCTCATTTGCGTAGGCAGTGATGGGCACATCACATCAAATTGTGATGTGGTCCACATCAATTTACATTTGATTTACACATCACACATCACATCACATCACTCTTTTCCAAAAGAATCCCACATCACACATCGCATCACATCACCCTTTTCCAAAGTGATCTCACATCACACATCACATCACATCACCCTTTTCCAAAAATATCTCACATCACACATCACATCACATCACTCTTTCCCAAAGTGATCTCACATCACACATCACATCACATCACCGTTTTTCAAAGTGGTCTCACATCACACATCACATCACATCACTCCTTTCCAAAGTGATCTCACATCACACATCACATCACATCACAAGTTGACGTGATGTGATGTGTGATGATGTGACATCAAATTACACATCACACCAGAATTCTCGTCAAAAAATAATGTTTATATATATAATATGTACGATGTACGGGAAAAATCAGTACACTTCTATGCTAAAGTGATTATAAACTTGATTATAATCACTTTCTGATAGATTTTTTAATCGCTCTGACTGCGCTTGCCTCTCTACACTAATGTATTTGTAGAGGTCAATGAGTGTTGTTCTGTGTACCCGGCGTTTCAGAATGCCCAATAAGCAAAAGAATTAAAAATCTGAACACTATCCTCGCGACAGCTAAATTAATATAAACCATTTCAAGACTGGGTGTAACAAAGTATCATATTCAATATATGGTAAACAAACAGATTAACATGCGGATAACCAAAATATTTGACCTTACACTGAGCCTCAACAAGACCTAGGCATATTCGAAGTTTGAAATCATTACTCAATCCGTGCCGAAGTTGCCACATTGACAAACAGACAGACTGTCACGGGCATTCTTTTAAAGTATACACCAGCATCAATAAAATTCTGCAATGCTTTCGTGGGGGAGTGTTACTTAGTTCTGTTGCGTATGGGCTATACAGGGTTGACCCTAAATAGCGCTCCATAGGACAAAAGTCTAAAGCTGGCAACAATGCAAATTATCAGCTGCAATACAAACCTAATTGAGCGGGTAAACATTGGAGCAGATTATTCACATTGTCGCAAACTTTAGTCTTTTATCCTGCGGAGCGTTACTTAGGGCCAACCCTGTATAATGGTTAACTATTATAACATACATTGAGGAGATTGTAAATGAGCTTTGACGCATGCGTGTTGCATTTGTATACTGTATTCAGTTTCGAATTCTGCATACACAACACGTCTACTACTACATGGAACTCTAGGCTGTGGAATTGAGACTCCATTTCTAAAACCGGTTGACCGATTGCCACCATCGTCGAACTTGAACTTCTATTGAACCTTAACTAGATAGTTTTCTTATCTCTCAGACAGGTAGATAGACAGATTGTCACGGGCATTGGCGTAAACTATCTACTCTTTAATGATCTCTGAAAATAAATATAATCCTCGTCTCTAATAGACTTTCACATTTAATATAAAATAGCAATCATTGCAATGTGTGTCGACATGTGTGATGTTTGATGTGGACATACATCACATCACATCAAACATCACATCACTCTTTTCCTAAGTGATCTCACATCACACATCACATCACATCACTCTTTCCCAAAATGATCTCACATCACACATCACATCACATCACTCCTTCCCAAAGTGATCTCACATCACACATCACATCACATCACCCTTTCCCAAAGTCATCTCACATCACACATCACATCACATCACCGTTTTTCAAAGTGATCCCACATCACACATCACATCACATCATCAAATTTCGCTCAAAAAAGTGCTCTAACGTGACCACATCACCACATCACATCAATCTGTGATGTGATGTGCCCATCACTGTGCGTAGGTGAACGTTACGCCAGGGTGAATTCACATGGTATAATTACTAATTACTACGTGAATGTAATCTTCGTTCAATTAAAATTCACTAGGATTCATCATTATGATGATTATAGTTTTAATGGTTTTCATTTTCGTAAGTAAAAATTTACGCAAGGGTATGTTTAACTAGATCTGATGTTCCTGTCGTGTTCTTCCTGAAAGTTGTGCATCATTGACAGTTCCCATTGCCCCATAACATACAGGGTGACTTGGTAATATTTTATGTTTTAAAAAATCTAAATTTAGATGTATGGAAGCATTATCGTTTCACCAGTGATGTAACTTTCGTAATCAGCTACAAGAGTATTCAACATCAAAGAAAAAATTCCATACAAAAATAAGTTTCTTTGGCTGTGACTTTGACAGAGAAGAATTGCCAGAAATGTACATTTCCAAAAAGTTTGGGATTCTATTTGTCAATAGTTGTAATTGTAAAGTCAAAAAATATAGACAAATTTCCAAAAAGTCGCAATACCTTCTTTGCTTGGTATGAGGTTTGAGTTCGCCCGATTCATAAGTCTCATTATTGTCATTATCGTCAATACCTTTCATATTTTGAAATTATAACATCAGTTCTTTGTACACCAAGCGGTTGCAAGTATAAGTAATGCCTACTAACACTACTGTTTGATTCAAGGAGACAAAAATGTTACCTACGTAAGTGTGCTTGATTTCGTTTGGGTAAAAACATTACTGCTAATTGGTTAATCTTCTAAGGCAGCCATTTTATTTTCTGTATAAGATGCAGTTCTCCAAATTCGGAAAAATGAAATCAAATTCTCGTCATTTGTATTATTTTTAAGCAAGTTTCACTGATAATTTACAATTTATGAATAGATGATGGCTGTATTTACCAGTTAATCAGTTCATATTTATCAAAAGATATGGTCTCTTATCTTACACAGATAAATATGACAAAATAATTACAGAAAACTCAAATTGCAGGGTTATCCGGACGGTTTTACTCTGTCATAATGAGCATAATATTTTTTGACGCTTGTATGGTCTTAGGCAGAAAAGGACCTTCAATTAAGTTTGGTTATTGTTGATAAAACTCAATGTAAATTTGGCCAATTTATTTCAATACTTGATTTGCTAAAATAATAGATCTTGTGCTATTGTGGCTGAGGAAAACCCCGAAATCAAATAGAAGGTCTGCTTTTAAGTTTTAAGTAGTAATTCAGTATTTTCTTTATTGAAATTGGTGATGTTTTCCTAATTACACTTTATTTGTAAGTTTAAACACTTAACATGGGCGCAAATGAAGAATTGTCATTTTACCAATGTATTCCATATATTTTTCTTTTTTATTATTAAATTTTTATAATATATCATAGCATAATACTCTTCGGCAAGTAAACAATGAAAGATTGTTATGAAAATGTTTAATATTTTACGATTTTACGAACTCTTAAATCCCAGTAATGCTGCAGCGCCATAAAGAATGGCAGCAATAAAAGAGAGTGCCTGTAGAATTAGAAATATTGTAATCATTTAAATTGAGGTACAAAAAAATCATTTTTTTACATTGCGGAAGGTAATATGTAATCAGTTTGAAGAATTTTCTTACCCCGGAAGCAATCTTTTCGTCATAATACTGCCCATCATTTCGATGAAAAGGAATATGAAGAACTTTTTCAGTTATAGCTTTGATTAGACCATTCACTTGACCAGCAGATACAATAACGAGTATTCCACCAATGAACAATAACACCGCTGCTCCAATATTGTACACAGGAGTCTACAAAAGCAAAAAATAATTTAAAGAGAACTACGAGTATGTACTACATTAATAATAATATTTTATTTGGTACTTACAAATCTTTTTATAGCATCATTTTGAATTAGAATTCCGCCAACAAGAAATCCAGCAGATATTATAAGAGTGATAAATGAGATGGATATAAAGAACTGCTCTAAAGCCAAACTGGGACATGTTTTACCAAAAGCTTCAGCATACTGCTTGTATATATCCCGGTAAGCACAGCTTTCTCGCATATATTTGTTCCAACCCGACTCAAAATAAGCGTGCCAACCTACACCTACGATAATAATCCCTAAAACCTGAAAAAATTGTAATTACAATATTAAACTGCCAATTTATGAACATTATATATATATGTACAGTAAAACTTACCACTGTTGCGGCACTTGCAATTTTTGGCGCATCCATGTCACTATATTGACTTTTATTAACTTTCAAATCTATTTTGGTTATTTCTCAATTGCTAATAATCACAATGATACGGAGGAAAAGTTTATAACTACATGTCCACAACTTTCAGATGTATATTATATACCAAAATTATCACAGCTTACGTATTGATATTGTAAAGCAAATAATTCAAACGACAGAATGCTCTTGAAAAGTTCCGAATAATAATGACCTCAATAACACACTGCTTAATCATGCTTTAGTCATAGTTATATTATTCATCACATTATATTATTTTACGTATTTCACATGCAAATCCAAGCATTCATTATGTAAATAAGTTCACAGGGCTATTTTGATTACGATTTATGACCCCAAATGAGTCATACCTTGAGCTTTATTAAGTTATAAGAGTACGCTTTTACATGATATTTGAAAGCCAATAACGCTGATAAGGAAAAAATGTTTAAGGTATTTATATTTTGATAAAAAGTGTACTTGTAACAAATTAATTAATTCCACATTTGGCATTCCTTTGTATAACAACTATGTTTTATCTGCTTTTTGTTTCGGAAGTTTGTTTCGTTAAGAGAATAATAGATAACCTACATAAAACAAAAGAGATAAATCAACCTATGATTGTGATGTTCAAAGGATACGACCTCAAAACAACTTATTTTTATAAGTGCTTACAAAACCATATTAGTATTTCAGGATTTGGCTGATTCATTTCTTGTGCACTCTGCAGTCTGCACATTAATAATTATTACTATTACATATATTCACACTTCAATTTTTCCATTAAATTAATTGCTTTCACAGAATATGCGCCCACCTTTGGACTACGATCAAATCAGGCATGCCTATTGGTTATTTATTTTGTTGTGGATGGAGACTTCTTGAGACTCGGAAGAGCACATACGTCTGTATCAAGGAAATGGTGCAAATAGACTTTGACTCTTTGTACAATATATAAAACAGGAAAGCAGAATAGGCACAACTTATTTAAGATTGGAAACCATAACTGCAGTTTTCTCATCCAAACCTGCAAAGGTGCAAGGGTTCTCATTCCTCAGAAATCGAGCCACTTTGAAAAAAGTAAAATATTTAAGTATTTTTTTGCTTTTGCTATCAGTCTACTTGTACACAGTTTCCAAAGTATTTATCTTGGGTGTCACCACTAAAATAGACATGTCATTTGCTTAATGCTGAATTAATTCATATATGAGACAGTGCGAGTATACATAGAGTCGATAAAATACGATTAAAAATATGTCCAACCCACATCCTGCATGCTACCGCTTTTTCTTAACAAGATAGAACTTCTTAGATAGATAGAACGTCTTAGCAGACGATTAAAAATGCATGACTTCATTGGAAACCTTTAATCATACTTTAATAATATCGCCACGCTTTAATAATACTTTGGTGAATATCGTGCAAGTAAAATATTCTCGTCTTTATTGCGTAGTTTCTTCAGACGGAGAAAAAGAACTAGCCTAACAAAAAACTTATTAATATCTCCTAAATAGCTCAACATTAATTTAACTTGACCTTACCATAATTATCGATTTTATTTATGTCGAAGGAAATCTAAAAAGCATTACTATTAAATATTTTTAGATAGCGTGGTGTTCTTTTCATAAGAAATAGTATTTGTTATCAGAAATTGCACGTTTATTACTGCATTCAATGATGCTAGTTAACTTTCTTTGCATGCGCCATTTCTCATCGAAAAATTACCCAGAAATGATAAACTTCACGTGCATTTTGAAAGAGTAATGGCAATATTTCAAGTACAAAAATGACAAAAGGAATAATAATTAGATATCCAAGTAGATGAAAAAATGCGCCGATTTTCATGTCAAAACTAACGCTTCGAAATTCTTCTTGAGCTTGATTTTCTTTGAACCTCAACACTTGAGGGATGAAACTTCTAAGACTTCTCCAAAGATGAATTAGGCCCATTTCATTGAATTCTTGAACCACATTTAAAAGTTCATGCTTAAAACACCCAAAAAACATCCATGCAAAGGGTTGATCGACTGCACGTTCGTTTGTTGTTGCACATTTCAATAACGGAAGCATATTTTGATAATAAAGTAGACGCAAATCGGAATATACACTTTCTACATGCACAAATAACTTAAGCTTCGTGTCTGATAAGCATGTTTTGATTATTTCGTTAGGAGACAGTAATGCGTTGGGTTTATTTGTATCATAATAATAAATACTAGCATTTTCTTTATCAGTAACACCGTACTGCACGAAAAAAGGACGCATAGCATAATAACCATCACTTCTGGAATTTTGAGTTACCTTTCCAATGATAGAAACTATTTTATAATCGTTTTGAATTAGTTCTCTGAAACCTGTCATTATTTTTTTGTCCACAGGAGCAATAACTTCAGTTGTGATGTAAGATTCGTATTCAGTTACCAGAATGTTTAACATAAAAGATAAAATTACATACAAAAGGAGTTTTCTTTGGTTGTGATCTTGACGGAGAATAATCGCAACAAGGGAAACAAAGTAGTTACTAATATTTTCAAATGGTTTTTGGTTTTCTGCAAAACGAAATATTAGTACATTTGCTACAAGAGCACTTATTACCATTATTAACCAGGTACTCTTGTCCATTACTTCAATCCAGATCGATAATGGTTTTTCATAATACATCTCTTTATACAAACAATACAAAAATTGTGATTCCCCAGGGAATGAAACATAGATAATCTTGTTCTTTTCGTTAGAGTACAAATTGGCATAAACGTATTCTGGATGCACGTAGCTACAAAATCGATTCTCATGAAAATTACCTTTGTAGACAGCAGTGAAGTTCAAGTATTCAGCCATTAATTCGAAGAGTGGCGACTGCACAAATCCATAAAGGCATTTTCCAAGATTTTCTCTACTAATGAGGACGTACGCCGAAGAACCACACCGAGATCTCTTCTCATAGTATCCACTGTCTCTTATACTCCAATCTATAGCAGCAATATTTAGTTTGTAAAGATTTCTATACACCCCTTTTCTTATTGTAATATTTTTAATATTAATCCGTGCAAACTCTTTTGTGAATAAAGACACTGTTAGCACTTCAATGTCCCTCTTAGATCTGATAACCATAAAGTAAACTGGAGTCGTCCATCCCAATTCTTCCACGAAGGTGGTTTTCATTTTATCAAAGTATCTCCTCGTGCTAATTATTAAAAACTTGTCGCTTGGCCTATCTCTTGCTCTGCCAAATAGGGTAGGAAGTTCTGCAATTTGCTCAATTCTGCGTTTTGGTGGTTCCACTACGACAACAATATTACATTGCACATTCGACAATGCAGATGGGTGTAAATATTCTCTTCTAACAATCCACTTGATATAATTTACAGTTGTAAGGGGAAATATTGTTCTAGGTGAAAGTTCAAATATTCGAAAAACATTATCGTTCAAAATACTTTGAAATAAAACTACGTCCAAATCACAATTGGAAAGGGGTGGCAATAGAATTTGACAATTGCCAATGATAAGGAAACAAAAAAGTAGAAAAACCACAGTATGCTTTCTATTTTGAAACATAACGTTCTCTACAGTAAAGCGAATTATAAAATTTAGTAGAATGTTGATAATTTTATGATTTCTATCCTTTTAGTTACCAAATCGTACACAACCACAACGAAGTAAATTGACTCATCCTGCCCTATAAAAGTAAAGTATTGTCCTTTTTTATAGAACTTCACATTCAAAGCTATATATATATGTAGCATGGTTACATATACACAGCATGGTTACAAGACCAAAACAATCGTTTGCCCTATGATACTGAAGCCAAAGCCGCCACTTTGGACATGCTATTTACTTAAAGCATACAAATAGTTAAGAGTATTTGAAACAATTGAAACCTATTGAGGTATGAATTCTGAAATTAGATGTATGGAAGCATTTGTTAGAGATATGTCACATTTTTATAACTTTTAGCAAGTACAATGGTTTACATAATGTTATTTGAACCATTTCCGCATAACTGGCGGCGAACGGAGGATTGGCACTTTATCAAAGTTTACCTTAATGTTTAGTGAAAAACAGTTTTTATGATTTATGCACTCTGTGCACTGTGCTTAGGCATCCTTTAAGTATTGGCAAGGATAGGGATTCTGATATAACATGGGAATTTCAGAATTTCAACGATTTCTGAGTAGCTGTACAGGGGTGAATTCAGGATAAATTGGGCCACCGGCGTACCCATTCGAAATTCTCGGGGGGAGAGCTCTCCCTAATTGAGTTTTTTGTTTTTTGACAGAAGTTTGACAGAGTGACAGAAGTTTTTTGACAGGCTGATTTCGAAAAAAATAACCATTTTAACACAAGTCAACGACAAAAGGAATATCTGGTCTCCATACAATTTCCTTTTAGTTTGTCCAACATTGCTGCGATTAAATAAATGGAGGTAGGGCACCCTGTAGGAGAAATCCACCATAAAATCGAAATCAGTGTGCCAGAAAACCTCAAAATACCAATTTACACACCAAAATAATGATCTCTACATTTATTTAATTTGGGGGTACTCCTCCCCGGAAATTTTTTATGGGCACGCCGGGAATCAATTTTATCCTGAAATCACCCCTTTACAGCTACTCAGAGTAATCGTCGAAATTCTCATGTTAGAATCCCTATTCCTGCCAAAACTACAACGATGCCATGCTAAGTTGCATTAATAATGTGAACACCGAGGCCGCAAACCACATATGCAACTTTGCGGTTCGCGAGCCAGTGTGGTTCGCTAAAGCGGACCCAACTCGGACAGAAACTACTTATGTTCGACAGAAATTTTCGTATCGGTTCTTTAAATGAACTAGCAAGTGAATATGCATTTGCCATAGTACTTAAGATAAAATAGTGATAAAGTGAATGTTCTGAATCTGAGTGAAAGCTGAATATTGGGTTAGATCGCTGTAGTTAGTAAAATAGTTGTTTTATATGATTGTAGGACTATCACAGTATTTTTATGGCTTGATTATGGCTGCGTCTTGCATCTCAATAATAAATAGTGAACACATTACCAATAGGTAAACCCTTCATGTTCATATGCTGCTTTCAACACAAAATAAATATAAGCTTTGCCGAATAATTCGGATAGGCAAATTTCAGAAATGAAGAAATTTATTAGCAACAATCATGTCTTCTGCAGATAAGCACTGAAAGGCCAGTTGCCCGGGTGGGTGGAATTCTATATTTATGTATTAATAAAATTGATCATTTCGGTGGTAATCTGCATTGAGTTTTATCAGTTTTATTGAGTGTATTATTTATTATTATTTAGTATTGCCAAAACCAATTCAATTTTTCATGCAGAATGCAATAGTCTATGAATTACCTTAGACATTCAAATTTTTTTAAAAGAAATGATCAATGAGTTTACCACTGAAGTATATGAAGCATTTAGAATAGAAAAAATACAATTATCGGTGTTTTCGGTGAGTATGTTCGAAAGCTATGATTTCTGTAGACGTATTTTCCTTCATTTCTAAAATCAACATAGCTGATTTGGTCCGAAAAACTTAAACTCATATCAGGGTGCGTGGAGCACGTAAAAGGCTTGCATTTATAAAAAGCATGGTATAAACTAAAATAGTACACAATTCTGTGTAGTGAAAGTGTGATAGGAAAAGGAAAACTAAAATACAATGAATGTATTGCATTAATTGCAAACCGAATTTTTCGTATCAGTTTAGGTGGGGCACGATTCACAAAATTATTTTTTTGGGACTGCTTGGGTTCGATTAAAATTTTTTGAGAGACCGATTGGGCTCGGTTCAGTTTGGCAAATCTTATGGCAAACCTGTGCTGTTTGCTTTGGTCGCTAAAATCTTTGGGAGTTACTAGTGCGGTTCGGTTTGGAATGAAAATCAAAAGTTGCAAGTGTGACGCTGTGTACAATATTTTTATGTAGGTAATCAGAATTGCGTACGGAGCACGGAGTTTAAAGTTATGCTTTTTGCAGCAGCTGGTAGGGCTGATGGTTTGTTGATGTCCTACTTTTCTCTTCTTAGTAGTATGTCTCGGTCTCCTTTCTATCTATCTATAATCTGCTTTTGCATTTTTTCCCAAGGAGCAATTTCCATTTTTTTTAACACAACATGATTTAACACACAAAAGACTGACCAAGCAAATATTGAATTTTCGGCAATTATAAATGGCTAATTCATTTACAAAGAATTTTATTTTAGTGGGGTTGATTAGCGCTGTTTTAATCACATTCACATCTTACAAATGGCAATTAGACATCAAGGAATTACTAATAAGGTAACTAGATATTAAAAGATATTGTCGCCTTTAAGCGTTTTAACATGACTATTTAATTTTCTAATCAAAATATTTTTATTTCCAAATTGCGGAAAACAGAAAACACAATCGGGAAAAGTTTGACAATTCGTCTGAGAAACTTGTAAAAGATACCCGTGTTTTATGTTGGGTACTGACTTTTCCTGGTAACCACAAGAAAGTAGCTATTCATATTAAGAATACTTGGGGGAAAAGGTGTGATACGTTATTTTTTGCCAGTTCTAAAAACGGTAAGGAAATGGGTTAGTCCAAGCACAAAATTAAGAAAATCTTCTTCTGATACCAAATTGACCTTTTTCGTATTTTCGTAGTCGCCACGAGTCCTTTAGAGAAATACAATAATGGAAATTAATGTAATTCAATCGAAAAAGTTTTGCTAATGAACTGAGGTTTTTAGATTCGGAACTTCCTGCAGTAGATCTAACCAAAGGCAGAGAGGGCAGGCATACACTTTGGAAAAAGACCCAAGAAGCTTTTAAACTTATTCATAAAAGTTATTTAAACGCAGCAGACTGGTTTTTAAAAGCAGATGACAATACATACATTATTATGGAAAATTTAAAGCTCTTGCTCAAGGATTATGATCCAAATGAATCTCTTATTTTTGGACAAAGATTTGAACAGTCTGCTGGACAGAGTTACATGGGTGGAGGAGCAGGCAAGCACGTATTTACTCATGTTTTCATTACTTACAGTACTGAATGAAACATACACAGATACACTAAAGTATAACATAATATTTAAGTGTACCTCAAAAATAATAGATTAGCCTCTAAGCAAAATAATAGGTTTGCCTGATATAAATGCATTTACTTCGGAAATAATAATCTAACCTCAATTATAATC